>JANJGN010001771.1:0-108893 GCA_026770705.1 Isurus oxyrinchus
GGGAGAGAGAGAGAGGGAGGGAGAGAGAGAGACAGGGAAGGACGGAGAGACAGGGAGGGAGAGAGAGAGACAGGGAGGGGGTGAGAAAGAGACAGGTTGGGAGGGAGAGAGAGACAGTGAGGGAGGGAGAGAGAGAGACAGGGAAGGAGGGAGGGAGAGAGAAAGACAGGGAGGGGGTGAGAAAGAGACAGGTTGGGAGGGAGAGAGAGACAGGGAGGGAGGGAGAGAGACAGGGAGGGACGGTGAGACAGGGAGGGGGTGAGAAAGAGACAGGTTGGGAGGGAGAGAGACAGGGAGGGAGGGAGAGACAGGGAGGGAGAGAGAGACAGGGAGGGAGGGAGAGAGACAGGGAGGGACGGTGAGACAGGGAGGGGGTGAGAAAGAGACAGGTTGGGAGGGAGAGAGAGAGACAGGGAAGGAGGGAGGGAGAGAGAGAGACAGGGAAGGAGGGAGAGAGAGAGACAGGGAAGGAGGGAGAGAGAGAGACAGGGAAGGAGGGAGGGAGAGAGAGAGACAGGGAAGGAGGGAGAGAGAGAGACAGGGAAGGAGGGAGGGAGAGAGAGAGACAGGGAGGGGGTGAGAAAGAGACAGGTTGGGAGGGAGAGAGAGACAGGGAGGGAGGGAGAGAGACAGGGAGAGGAGGGAGGAGAGAGAGAGACAGGGAGGGGGTGAGAAAGAGACAGGTTGGGAGGGAGAGAGAGACAGGGAGGGAGGGAGAGACAGGGAAGGTGGGAGTGAGAGAGAGAGACAGGGAAGGTGGGAGTGAGAGAGAGAGACAGGGAAGGAGGGAGGGAGAGAGAGAGACAGGGAGGGAGGGAGAGAGACAGGGAGGGAGGGAGAGAGACAGGGAAGGAGGGAGGGAGAGAGAGAGACAGGGAAGGAGGGAGGGAGAGAGAGAGACAGGGAAGGAGGGAGGGAGAGAGACAGGGAAGGAGGGAGGGAGAGAGAGAGACAGGGAAGGAGGGAGTTAGAGAGAGAGACAATGAAGGAGGGAGGGAGGGAGAGAGAGAGAGAGACAGGGAAGGAGGGAGGGAGAGAGAGAGACAGGGAAGGAGGGAGGGAGAGAGCGAAACAGGGAAGGAGGGAGGGAGAGAGAGAGAGACAGGGAAGGAGGGAGGGAGAGAGAGAGACAGGGAAGGAGGGAGTGAGAGAGAGAGACAGGGAAGGAGGGAGGGAGAGAGAGAGACAGGGAGGGAGAGAGAGAGACAGGGAAGGAGGGAGGGAGAGAGAGAGACAGGGAAGGAGGGAGGGAGAGAGAGAGACAGGGAAGGAGGGAGGGAGTGAGAGAGAGACAGGGAAGGAGGGAGGGAGTGAGAGAGACAGGGAAGGAGAGAGACAGGGAGGAAGGGAGAGAGACAGGGAGGAAGGGAGGGAGAGAGAAAGACAGGGAAGGAGGGAGTGAGAGAGAGAGACAGGGAGGAAGGGAGAGAGACAGGGAGGGAGCGAGAGAGACAGGGAGGAAGGGAGGGAGAGAGAGAGACAGGGAAGGAGAGAGACAGGGAGGAAGGGAGAGAGACAGGGAGGGAGAGAGAGAGACAGGGAAGGAGGGAGGGAGTGAGAGAGAGACAGGGAAGGAGAGAGACAGGGAGGAAGGGAGAGAGACAGGGAGGAAGGGAGAGAGACAGGGAAGGAGAGAGACAGGGAGGAAGGGAGAGAGACAGGGAGGGAGGAAGAGAGACAGGGAAGATGGGAGTGAGAGAGAGAGACAATGAAGGAGGGAGGGAGAGAGAGACAGGGAGGGAGAGAGAGAGACAGGGAGGGACGGAGAGACAGGGAGGGAGAGAGAGAGACAGGGAGGGAGGGAGGGAGAGACAGGTTGGGAGGGAGAGAGAGACAGTGAGGGAGGGAGAGAGAGAGACAGGGAAGGAGGGAGGGAGAGAGAGAGACAGGGAGGGGGTGAGAAAGAGACAGGTTGGGAGGGAGAGAGAGACAGGGAGGGAGGGACGGAGAGACAGGGAGGGAGAGAGAGGGAGGGGGTGAGAAAGAGACAGGTTGGGAGGGAGAAAGAGACAGGTTGGGAGGGAGAGAGAGAGACAGGGAAGGAGGGAGGGAGAGAGAGAGACAGGGAAGGAGGGAGGGAGAGAGAGAGACAGGGAAGGAGGGAGGGAGAGAGAGAGACAGGGAAGGAGGGAGGGAGAGAGAGACAGGTTGGGAGGGAGAGAGAGACAGGGAGGGAGGGAGAGAGACAGGGAAGGAGGGAGTGAGAGAGAGAGACAGGGAAGGAGGGAGTGAGAGAGAGAGACAGGGAAGGAGGGAGGGAGAGAGAGAGACAGGGAAGGAGGGAGGGAGAGAGAGAGACAGGGAGGGAGAGAGACAGGGAGGGAGGGAGAGAGACAGGGAAGGAGGGAGGGAGAGAGAGAGACAGGGAAGGAGGGAGGGAGAGAGACAGGGAAGGAGGGAGGGAGAGAGAGAGACAGGGAAGGAGGGAGTGAGAGAGAGAGAGAGAGACACGGAAGGAGGGAGGGAGAGAGAGAGACAGGGAAGGAGGGAGGGAGAGAGCGAAACAGGGAAGGAGGGAGGGAGAGAGAGAGAGACGGAAGGAGGGAGGGAGAGAGAGAGACAGGGAAGGAGGGAGGGAGAGAGAGAGACAGGGAAGGAGGGAGTGAGAGAGAGAGACAGGGAAGGAGGGAGGGAGAGAGAGAGACAGGGAGGGAGAGAGAGAGACAGGGAAGGAGGGAGTGAGAGAGAGAGACAGGGAAGGAGGGAGGGAGTGAGAGAGAGACAGGGAAGGTGGGAGGGAGAGAGAGAGACAATGAAGGAGGGAGGGAGAGAGAGAGAGACAGGGAAGGTGGGAGGGAGAGAGAGAGACAATGAAGGAGGGAGGGAGAGAGAGAGAGACAGGGAAGGAGGGAGGGAGAGAGAGAGACAGGGAAGGAGGGAGTGAGAGAGAGAGACAGGGAAGGAGGGAGGGAGTGAGAGACAGACAGGGAAGGAGAGAGACAGGGAGGAAGGGAGAGAGACAGGGAGGGAGCGAGAGAGACAGGGAGGAAGGGAGAGAGACAGGGAGGGAGCGAGAGAGACAGGGAGGAAGGGAGAGAGACAGGGAAGGAGAGAGACAGGGAAGGAGGGAGTGAGAGAGAGAGACAGGGAGGGAGAGAGAGAGACAGGGAGGGAGAGAGAGAGACAGGGAGGGAGAGAGAGAGACAGGGAGGGAGAGAGAGAGACAGGGAAGGTGGGAGTGAGAGAGAGAGACAGGGAAGGAGAGAGACAGGGAGGGAGAGAGAGAGACAGGGAAGGAGGGAGGGAGAGAGAAAGACAGGGAAGGAGGGAGGGAGAGAGAGACAAGGAAGGAGCGAAGGAGAGAGGGAGACAGGGAAGGAGGGAGGGAGAGAGAGACACAGGGAGGGAGAGAGACAGGGAGGAAGGGAGAGAGACAGGGAGGGAGGGAGAGAGACAGGGAAGGAGGAAGGGAGAGAGAGAGACAGGGAGGGAGAGAGACAGGGAGGGAGAGAGAGAGACAGGGAAGGAGGGAGGGAGAGAGAGAGACAGGGAAGGAGGGAGGGAGAGAGAGAGACAGGGAAGGAGGGAGGGAGGGAGAGAGACAGGGAAGGAGGGAGGGAGAGAGAGAGACAGGGAAGGAGGGAGGGAGAGAGAGAGACAGGGAAGGAGGGAGGGAGAGAGAGAGACAGGGAAGGAGGGAGGGAGAGAGAGAGACAGGGAAGGAGGGAGGGAGAGAGAGAGACAGGGAAGGAGGGAGGGAGAGAGAGAGACAGGGAAGGAGGGAGGGAGAGAGAGAGAGAGACAGGGAAGGAAGGAGGGAGAGAGAGAGACGGAGGGAGAGAGAGAGACAGGGAAGGAAGGAGGGAGAGAGAGAGACAGGGAAGGAGGGAGGGAGAGAGAGAGACAGGGAAGGAGGGAGGGAGAGAGAGAGACAGGGAAGGAGGGAGGGAGGGAGAGATACAGGAAAGGAGCGAAGGAGAGAGGGAGACAGGGAAGGAGGGAGGGAGAGAGAGACACAGGGAGGGAGAGAGACAGGGAGGAAGGGAGAGAGAGAGACAGGGAGGGAGAGAGACAGGGAAGGAGGGAGGGAGAGAGAGAGACAATGAAGGAGGGAGGGAGAGAGAGACAGGGAGGGAGAGAGAGAGACAGGGAAGGTGGGAGTGAGAGAGAGAGACAGGGAAGGAGGGAGGGAGGGAGAGAGACAGGGAGGAAGGGAGAGAGAGAGACAGGGAGGGAGAGAGACAGGGAGGGAGGAAGAGAGACAGGGAAGGAGGGAGGGAGGGAGAGAGAGAGACAGGGAAGGAGGGAGGGAGAGAGAGAGACAGGGAAGGAGGGAGGGAGGGAGAGAGACAGGGAAGGAGGGAGGGAGAGATACAGGAAAGGAGGGAGGGAGAGAGAGACACAGGGAGGGAGAGAGACAGGGAGGAAGGGAGAGAGACAGGGAGAGGAGGGAGGGAGAGAGAGAGACAATGAAGGAGGGAGTGAGAGAGAGACAGGGAAGGAGGGAGGGAGAGAGAGAGACAATGAAGGGGGGAGGGAGAGAGAGAGACAGGGAAGGAGGGAGAGAGAGAGAGAGACAGGGAAGGAGGGAGGGAGAGAGAGAGACAGGGAGGGAGGGAGGGAGAGAGAGAGACAGGGAGGGAGAGAGACAGGGAGGGAGGGAGAGAGACAGGGAAGGAGGGAGGGAGAGAGAGAGACAGGGAAGGAGGGAGGGAGAGAGACAGGGAAGGAGGGAGGGAGAGAGAGAGACAGGGAAGGAGGGAGTGAGAGAGAGAGACAGGGAAGGAGGGAGGGAGAGAGAGAGAGAGAGACAGGGAAGGAGGGAGGGAGAGAGAGACAGGGAAGGAGGGAGGGAGAGAGCGAAACAGGGAAGGAGGGAGGGAGAGAGAGAGAGACGGAAGGAGGGAGGGAGAGAGAGAGACAGGGAAGGAGGGAGTGAGAGAGAGAGACAGGGAAGGAGGGAGGGAGAGAGAGAGACAGGGAGGGAGAGAGAGAGACAGGGAAGGAGGGAGTGAGAGAGAGAGACAGGGAAGGAGGGAGGGAGTGAGAGAGAGACAGGGAAGGTGGGAGGGAGAGAGAGAGACAATGAAGGAGGGAGGGAGAGAGAGAGAGACAGGGAAGGTGGGAGGGAGAGAGAGAGACAATGAAGGAGGGAGGGAGAGAGAGAGAGACAGGGAAGGAGGGAGGGAGAGAGAGAGACAGGGAAGGAGGGAGTGAGAGAGAGAGACAGGGAAGGAGGGAGGGAGTGAGAGAGAGACAGGGAAGGAGAGAGACAGGGAGGAAG
Organism: Isurus oxyrinchus; assembly: GCA_026770705.1. Classification (NCBI taxonomy): domain Eukaryota; kingdom Metazoa; phylum Chordata; class Chondrichthyes; order Lamniformes; family Lamnidae; genus Isurus; species Isurus oxyrinchus. The sequence goes on from JANJGN010001771.1 coordinate 5,225, forward strand.
AGAGAGAGACAGGGAGGGAGCGAGAGAGACAGGGAGGGAGCGAGAGAGACAGGGAGGAAGGGAGAGAGACAGGGAAGGAGAGAGACAGGGAAGGAGGGAAGGAGAGAGACAGGGAAGGAGGGAGTGAGAGAGAGAGACAGGGAGGGAGAGAGAGAGACAGGGAGGGAGAGAGAGAGACAGGGAGGGAGAGAGAGAGACAGGGAAGGTGGGAGTGAGAGAGAGAGACAGGGAAGGAGAGAGACAGGGAGGGAGAGAGAGAGACAGGGAAGGAGGGAGGGAGAGAGAAAGACAGGGAAGGAGGGAGGGAGAGAGAGACAAGGAAGGAGCGAAGGAGAGAGGGAGACAGGGAAGGAGGGAGGGAGAGAGAGACACAGGGAGGGAGAGAGACAGGGAGGAAGGGAGAGAGACAGGGAGGGAGGAAGAGAGACAGGGAAGGAGGAAGGGAGAGAGAGAGATAGGGAGGGAGAGAGACAGGGAGGGAGAGAGAGAGACAGGGAAGGAGGGAGGGAGAGAGAGAGACAGGGAAGGAGGGAGGGAGAGAGAGACAGGGAAGGAGGGAGGGAGAGAGAGAGACAGGGAAGGAGGGAGGGAGGGAGAGAGACAGGGAAGGAGGGAGGGAGAGGGAGAGACAGGGAAGGAGGGAGGGAGAGAGAGAGACAGGGAAGGAGGGAGGGAGAGAGAGAGACAGGGAAGGAGGGAGGGAGAGAGAGAGACAGGGAAGGAGGGAGGGAGAGAGAGAGAGAGACAGGGAAGGAAGGAGGGAGAGAGAGAGACAGGGAGGGAGAGAGAGAGACAGGGAAGGAAGGAGGGAGAGAGAGAGACAGGGAAGGAGGGAGGGAGAGAGAGAGACAGGGAAGGAGGGAGGGAGAGAGAGAGACAGGGAAGGAGGGAGGGAGGGAGAGACACAGGGAGGGAGAGAGACAGGGAGGAAGGGAGAGAGAGAGACAGGGAGGGAGAGAGACAGGGAAGGAGGGAGGGAGAGAGAGAGACAATGAAGGAGGGAGGGAGAGAGAGACAGGGAGGGAGAGAGAGAGACAGGGAAGGTGGGAGTGAGAGAGAGAGACAGGGAAGGAGGGAGGGAGGGAGAGAGACAGGGAGGAAGGGAGAGAGAGAGACAGGGAGGGAGAGAGACAGGGAGGGAGGAAGAGAGACAGGGAAGGAGGGAGGGAGAGAGAGAGACAGGGAAGGAGGGAGGGAGAGAGAGAGACAGGGAAGGAGGGAGGGAGGGAGAGAGACAGGGAAGGAGGGAGGGAGAGATACAGGAAAGGAGGGAGGGAGAGAGAGACACGGAGGGAGAGAGACAGGGAGGAAGGGAGAGAGATAGGGAAGGAGGGAGGGAGAGAGAGAGACAATGAAGGAGGGAGTGAGAGAGAGAGACAGGGAAGGAGGGAGGGAGAGAGAGAGACAATGAAGGGGGGAGGGAGAGAGAGAGACAGGGAAGGAGGGAGAGAGAGAGAGAGACAGGGAAGGAGGGAGGGAGAGAGAGAGACAGGGAAGGAGGGAGGGAGGGAGAGAGACAGGGAAGGAGGGAGAGAGAGAGCGAGACAGGGAAGGAGCGAAGGAGAGAGGGAGACAGGAAAGGAGGGAGGGAGAGAGAGACACAGGGAGGGAGAGAGACAGGGAGGAAGGGAGAGAGACAGGGAGGGAGGAAGAGAGACAGGGAAGGAGGGAGGGAGAGAGAGAGACAGGGAAGGAGGGAGGGAGAGAGAGAGACAGGGAAGGAGAGAGGGAGGGAGAGAGACAGGGAAGGAGGGAGGGAGAGATACAGGAAAGGAGGGAGGGAGAGAGAGACACAGGGAGGGAGAGAGACAGGGAGGAAGGGAGAGAGACAGGGAAGGAGGGAGGGAGAGAGAGAGAGACAATGAAGGAGGGAGTGAGAGAGAGAGACAGGGAAGGAGGGAGGGAGAGAGAGAGACAATGAAGGGGGGAGGGAGAGAGAGAGACAGGGAAGGAGGGAGAGAGAGAGAGAGACAGGGAAGGAGGGAGGGAGAGAGAGAGACAGGGAAGGAGGGAGGGAGGGAGAGAGACAGGGAAGGAGGGAGGGAGAGAGCGAGACAGAGAAGGAGCGAAGGAGAGAGGGAGACAGGAAAGGAGGGAGGGAGAGAGAGACACAGGGAGGGAGAGAGACAGGGAGGAAGGGAGAGAGACAGGGAGGGAGGGAGAGAGACAGGGAAGGAGGGAGGGAGAGAGAGAGACAGGGAAGGTGGGAGTGAGAGAGAGAGACAGGGAAGGAGGGAGGGAGAGAGAGAGACAGGGAAGGAGGGAGGGAGAGAGAGAGACAGGGAAGGAGGGAGGGAGAGAGAGAGACAGGGAAGGAGGGAGGGAGGGAGAGAGTCAGGGAAGGTGGGAGTGAGAGAGAGAGACAGGGAAGGAGGGAGGGAGGGAGAGAGACAGGGAAGGAGCGAAGGAGAGAGGGAGACAGGAAAGGAGGGAGGGAGAGAGAGACACAGGGAGGGAGAGAGACAGGGAGGAAGGGAGAGAGACAGGGAGGGAGGAAGAGAGACAGGGAAGGAGGGAGGGAGAGAGAGAGACAATGAAGGAGGGAGGGAGGGAGAGAGACAATGAAGGAGGGAGGGAGAGAGAGAGAGAGACTGGGAAGGAGGGAGGGAGAGAGAGAGACAGGGAAGGAGGGAGGGAGAGATACAGGGAAGGAGGGAGGGAGAGAGAGAGACTGGGAAGGTGGGAGTGAGAGAGAGAGACTGGGAAGGTGGGAGTGAGAGAGAGAGACTGGGAAGGAGGGAGGGAGGGAGAGAGACAGGGAAGGAGGGAGAGAGAGAGACAGGGAAGGAGGGAGGGAGAGAGACAGGGAAGGTGGGAGGGAGAGAGAGAGGCAGGGAAGGAGGGAGGGAGTGATACAGGAAAGGAGCGAAGGAGAGAGGGAGACAGGAAAGGAGGGAGGGAGAGAGAGACACAGGGAGGGAGAGAGACAGGGAGGAAGGGAGAGAGACAGGGAGGGAGGAAGAGAGACAGGGAAGGAGGGAGGGAGAGAGAGAGACAGGGAAGGAGGGAGGGAGGGAGAGAGACTGGGAAGGAGGGAGGGAGAGAGAGACTGGGAAGGAGGGAGGGAGAGAGAGACAGGGAGGGAGGGAGAGAGATGGAGACAGGGAAGGAGGGAGGGAGAGAGACAGGGAAGGTGGGAGTGAGAGAGAGAGACAGGGAAGGAGGGAGGGAGAGAGCGAGACAGGGAAGGAGCGAAGGAGAGAGGGAGACAGGAAAGGAGGGAGGGAGAGAGAGACACAGGGAGGGAGAGAGACAGGGAGGAAGGGAGAGAGACAGGGAGGGAGGAAGAGAGACAGGGAAGGAGGGAGGGAGGAAGAGAGACAGGGAAGGAGGGAGGGAGAGAGAGAGACAGGGAAGGAGGGAGTGAGAGAGAGAGACAGGGAAGGAGGGAGGGAGAGAGAGAGACAATGAAGGAGGGAGGGAGAGAGAGAGACAGGGAAGGAGGGAGGGAGAGAGAGAGACAGGGAAGGAGGGAGGGAGGGAGAGAGAGAGACAGGGAAGGAGGGAGGGAGAGAGCGAAACAGGGAAGGAGGGAGGGAGAGAGACAGGGAGGGAGAGAGAGAGACCGGGAAGGAGAGAGGGAGAGAGACAGGGAAGGAGGGAGTGAGAGACAGAGACAGGGCAGGAGGAAGGGAGAGATAGAGACAGGGAAGGAGGGAGGGAGAGAGAGAGACACAGGGAAGGAGGGAGGGAGAGAGAAAGACAGGGAAGGAGGGAGGGAGAGAGAGAGACAGGAAAGGAGGGAGGGAGTGAGAGAGACTGGGAAGGAGGGAGGGAGAGAGAGACAGGGAGGGAGGGAGAGAGATGGAGACAAGGAAGGAGGGAGGGAGAGAGACAGGGAAGGAGGGAGGGAGAGAGAAAGACAGGGAAGGAGGGAGGGAGGGAGAGAGACAGGGAAGGAGGGAGGGAGAGAGAAAGACAGGGAAGGAGGGAGGGAGAGAGAGACAGGGAGGGAGGGAGAGAGATGGAGACAAGGAAGGAGGGAGGGAGAGAGACAGGGAAGGAGTGACGAAGAAAGAGAGACAGGAAAGCAGGGAGGGAGAGAGAGAGACAGGAACGGAGTAACCCCCCCAGTCTCTCCGACACACACCCCCCCGTCACTCTCGACACAAACACCACTCCAGTCACTCCAACACACATTCCCACCACGGTCACTCCAACACACACCCCCCCCACTCTCTCCGACACACACACCCCCATCACTCCGACACACACACACACCCCAAGTCACTCTGACACACACCCCACCAGTCACTCCGACACACACACACACCCCCGTCACTCCGACACACACACACACCCCAAGTCACTCCGACACACACCCCACCAGTCACTCCGACACACACACACCCCCGTCACTCCGACACACACACCCCCGTCACTCCGACACACACACCCCCGTCACTCCGACACACACACACACCCCCGTCACTCCGACACACACACACACCCCCGTCACTCCGACACACACACACACCCCAAGTCACTCCGACACACACCCCACCAGTCACTCCGACACACACACACACCCCCGTCACTCCGACACACACACACACCCCAAGTCACTCCGACACACACCCCACCAGTCTCTCCGACACACACACCCCCGTCACTCCGTCACAAACACCACCCCAGTCACTCCGACACACTGACCCCCGTCACTCCGACACACACACACACACCCAGTCAATCCGACACACACCCCCACAGTCTCTCCGACCCACACACCCCCAGTCACTCCGACACACGCACACCCAGTCACTCCGACACACACACCCCCAGTCACTCCGACACACACACCCCAAGTCACTCCGACACACACCCCACCAGTCTCTCTGACACACACACCCCCGTCACTCCGGCACAAACACCACCCCAGTCACTCCGACACACTGACCCCCGTCACTCCGACACACACACACACACACACCCAGTCAATCCGACACACGCTCCCACAGTCTCTCCGACACACACACCCCCAGTCACTCTGACACACACACCCCCATCACTCCGACACACACGCACACCCCCATCACTCCGACACACACACACACACCCCCGTCACTCCGACACACACACACCCCCGTCACTCCGACACACACACACCCCCGTCACTCCGACACACACACACACCCCCGTCAGTCCGACACACGCACACACCCCCGTCACTCCGACACACACACCCCCGTCACTCCGACACACACACACCCCCGTCACTCCGACACACACACCCCCGTCACTCCGACACACACGCACACCCCCGTCACTCTGACACACACACACCCCCGTCACTCCGACACACGCACACACCCCCGTCACTCCGACACACGCACACACCCCCGTCACTCCGACACACGCACACACCCCCGTCACTCCGACACACGCACACACCCCCGTCACTCCGACACACGCACACACCCTCGTCACTCCGACACACGCACACACCCCCGTCACTCCGACACACGCACACACCCCCGTCACTCCGACACACGCACACACCCCCGTCACTCCGACACATGCACACACCCCCGTCACTCCGACACACGCACACACCCCCGTCACTCCGACACACACACCCCCGTCACTCCGCCACACACACCCCCGTCACTCCGACACACGCACACACCCCCGTCACTCCGACACACACACACACACCCCCGTCACTCCGACACACGCACACACCCCCGTCACTCCGACACGCACACCCCCGTCACTCCGACACACACACACACCCACGTCACTCCGACACACGCACACACCCCCGTCACTCCGACACACGCACACACCCCCGTCACTCCGACACACGCACACACCCCCGTCACTCCGACACACGCACACACCCCCGTCACTCCGACACACGCACACACCCCCGTCACTCCGACACACGCACACACGCCCGTCACTCCGACACACGCACACACCCCCGTCACTCCGACACACGCACACACCCCCGTCACTCCGACACACGCACACACCCCCGTCACTCCGACACAAACACCCCCGTCACTCCGACACACACACACCCCCGTCACTCCGACACACACACCCCCGTCACTCCGACACACACACACCCCCGTCACTCCGACACACGCACACACCCCCGTCACTCCGACACACGCACACACCCTCGTCACTCCGACACACGCACACACCCCCGTCACTCCGACACACGCACACACCCCCGTCACTCCGACACACGCACACACCCCCGTCACTCCGACACACGCACACACCCCCGTCACTCCGACACACGCACACACCCCCGTCACTCCGACACACGCACACACCCCCGTCACTCCGACACACACACCCCCGTCACTCCGCCACACACACCCCCGTCACTCCGACACACGCACACACCCCCGTCACTCCGACACACACACACACACCCCCGTCACTCCGACACACGCACACACCCCCGTCACTCCGACACGCACACCCCCGTCACTCCGACACACACACACACCCACGTCACTCCGACACACACACCCACCCCCGTCACTCCGACACACACACACACCCCTGTCACTCCGAAACACACACACCCATCACTCCGACACACGCACACACCCCCGTCAGTCCGACACACGCACACACCCCCGTCACTCCGACACACGCACACACCCCCGTCACTCCGACACACGCACACACCCCCGTCACTCCGACACACGCACACACCCCCGTCACTCCGACACACGCACACACCCCCGTCACTCCGACACACGCACACACGCCCGTCACTCCGACACACGCACACACCCCCGTCACTCCGACACACGCACACACCCCCGTCACTCCGACACACGCACACACCCCCGTCACTCCGACACAAACACCCCCGTCACTCCGACACACACACACCCCCGTCACTCCGACACACACACCCCCGTCACTCCGACACACACACACCCCCGTCACTCCGACACACGCACACACCCCCGTCACTCCGACACACGCACACTCCCCCGTCACTCCGACACACGCACACACCCCCGTCACTCCGACACACGCACACACCCCCGTCACTCCGACACACGCACACACCCCCGTCACTCCGACACACGCACACACCCCCGTCACTCCGACACACGCACACACCCCCGTCACTCCGACACACGCACACTCCCGTCACTCCGACACACACACACACCCCCGTCACTCCGACACACACACACACCCCCGTCACTCCGACACACGCACACACCCCGGTCACTCCGACACACGCACACACCCCCGTCACTCCGACACACACACCCCCGTCACTCCGACACACACACACCCCCGTCACTCCGACACACACACCCCCGTCACTCCGACACACACGCACACCCCCATCACTCCGACACACACACACACCCCCGTCACTCCGACACACACACACACCCCCGTCACTCCGACACACACACACACCCCCGTCACTCCGACACACGCACACACCCCCGTCACTCCGACACACGCACACACCCCCGTCACTCCGACACACGCACACACCCCCGTCACTCCGACACACGCACACACCCCCGTCACTCCGACACACGCACACACCCCCGTCACTCCGACACACACCCCCACCCCCATCACTCCGACACACACACCCACCCCCGTCACTCCGACACACACCCCCACCCCCGTCACTCCGACACACACACACACCCCCGTCACTCCGACACACACACACACCCAGTCACTCTGACACACTCACCCCCAGACCCCGTCACTCCGACACACACCCCCACCCCCGTCACTCCGATACACACCCCCACCGCGTCACTCCGATACACACACTCCCCCCTGTCACTCCGATAAACCCCCCGTCACTCTGACACACTCACCCCCAGACCCCGTCACTCCGAGACACACCCCCAGTCACTCCGAGACACCCCCCCAGTCACTCCGAAACACCCCCCAGTCACTCCGAAACACCCCCCAGTCATTCCGATACACACACTCCCCCCTGTCACTCCGACAAACCCCCCGTCACTCTGACACACTCACCCCCAGACCGCGTCAGTCCGAGACACACCCCCACCCCAGTCACTATGACACACACACCCCCATACACTCCAAAACACATCCCCACCCCTGTCACTCCAACACACACACCCCCAGACCCCGTCACTCCGAGACACACCCCCACCCCAGTCACTATGACACACACACCCCCAGTCACTCCAAAACACATCCCCACCCCTGTCACTCCAACACACACACCCCCAGACCCCGTCACTCCGAGACACACCCCCACCCCAGTTACTATGACACACACACCCCCAGTCACTCCAAAACACATCCCCACCCCTGTCACTCCAACACACACACCCCCAGACCCCGTCATTCCGAGACACACCCCCACCCCAGTCACTATGACACACACACCCCCAGTCACTCCAACACACACCCACACCCTCCCGTCACTCCAACACACACACACACCCCCGTCACTCCGACACACACACACACCCCCGTCACTCCGACACACACACACACCCCCGTCACTCCGACACACACACACCCCCGTCACTCCGAGACACACCCCCACCCCAGTCACTCTGACACACACACCCCCAGTCACTCCAAAACACATCCCCACCCCTGTCACTCCAACACACACACCCCCAGACCCCGTCACTCCGAGACACACCCCCACCCCAGTCACTATGACACACACACCCCCAGTCACTCCAACACACACCCACACCCTCCCGTCACTCCAACACACACACACACCCCCGTCACTCCGACACACACACACACCCCCATCACTCCGACACACACACACACCCCCGTCACTCCGACACACACACACCCCCGTCACTCCAACACACACCCGCACCCTCCCGTCACTCCAACACACACCCACACCCTCCCGTCACTCCAACACACACACACACCCCTGTCACTCCGACGCAGACACACACCCCCGTCACTCCGACACACACACACCCCCGTCACTCCAACACACACCCACACCCTCCCGTCACTCCAACACACACACACACCCCCGTCACTCCGACACACGCCACCCCCACCTCCAGTCACTCCGACACACACACCCCCCACAGTCACTCCAACACAGACACCCACCCCCATCACTCCGACACTCACCCCACCCCAGTCACTCCAACACACCCCTAACCCCATTCCCTCTGACAAACACATACCCCCCGTCATTTTGACAGACACATCCCCACCCCAGTCACTCGGACACACACACACCCCTGTCACTCCGACACACACCCCACCCCCAGTCACTCTGACACACACTCTCCCACCCCAGTCACTCCGACACACCCCCCCAGTCACTCTGACATACACCCACCACCAGTCACTCCGACACAGACGCCCCCAGTCTCTCCAACACACACACCCCAGTCACTCCGACACACACCCCCCACCCCCGTCACTCCGAGGTACACACACCGCCACGCCCGGTCACTCCAACACACCCACCCCCAGCCTCTCCAACACACACACCCCCAGTCACTCTGAAATACACACACCCCCCGTCACTCCGACATACACCCACCCCCAGTCTCTCTGACACACACACACCCCCAGTCACTCCGACACACACCCCCACCCCGTCACTCCAACACACACACTCCCCAGTCACTCTGACACACACACTCCCAGTCACTCCGAGATACACACACCCCCTGTCACTCCGACACACACACCCACCCCCAGTCACTCTGACACACACACACACCCAGTCACTCCGACACACACCCCCCCACCCCGTCACTCCAACACACACACACACCCCATCACTCCAACACACACCCCCCCCCCGTCACTCCGACACACCCCCACCCCCTTAACTCCGAAACACACCCCCACCCCCAGTCACTCCGAGGCACACACCCCCAGTCACTCCAACACACACACACACCCCCGGTCATTCCGACACACATCCTCCGTCGCTCCGACACACACCCCCCCCAGTCACTTCGACACACACACACACTCCCAGTCACTCTGACACACACCCCATCCCCATCACTCTGACACACTCAACCCCCTCAGTCACTCGGAAACATACCCCACTCTCGTCACTCCGACACACACCCCACCTTCCCTCCGACACACAACCCCCATCACTCCAACACACACACACACCCCCAGTCACTCCAACACACACACCCACCCCCATCCCTCCGACACACATCCTCACCCCCTTCACTCCGACACATGCCCCCACCCCCGTCATTCTGAACACACACACCCCCCCAGTCACTTCGACACACACACACACCCCCAATCACTCTGACACACACCCCACCCCCATCACTCTGACACACTCAACCCCCTCAGTCACTCGGAAACATACCCCACTCTCGTCACTCCGACACACACCCCGCCTTCCCTCCGACACAGAACCCCCATCACTCCAACACACACACACACCCCCAGTCACTCCAACACACACCCCACCCCAGTCACTCCAACACACACCCCCCCTTCCCTCCGACACACACCCCCCTTCACTCCAACACACACACCCACCCCCATCCCTCCGACACACACACCCACCCCCATCCCTCCGACACACACACCCACCCCCATCACTCCGACACACACACCCACCCCAGTCACTCCAACACACACCCCCCCTTCCCTCCGACACACACCCCCCTTCACTCCAACACACACACCCACCCCCATCCCTCCGACACACACACCCACCCCCATCCCTCCGACACACACACCCACCCCCATCACTCCGACACACACCCCGCCTTCCCTCCGACACAGAACCCCCATCACTCCAACACACACACACACCCCCAGTCACTCCAACACACACCCCACCCCAGTCACTCCAACACACACCCCCCCTTCCCTCCGACACACACCCCCCTTCACTCCAACACACACACCCACCCCCATCCCTCCGACACACACACCCACCCCCATCACTCCGACACGCACCCCACCCCAGTCACTCTGACACACCCCCCACCAGTCACTCCGACCAGTATATAGGAAAAACGTTGAGAGCCAATGGAATCAGTGTGGACTATATGGAAACAGTAGAGAGCCACTGGAGTCAATTGAATGCTATAGGGAAACCGTAGTGAGCCGCTGGAGTCAGGTGGGATATAGTAGAACCATAGAGAGCTACTGGAGATAGTGTGGGCTATAGAGACTCCGTAGAGAGACGCTGGAGTTAGTGTGGACTACAGGGAAATGGTAGTGAGCCACTGGAGTTAGTGTAGGATATAGGGGAACCGTAGAGAGCCACTGGAGTCCGTGTGTGCCTTGGGTAAACTGTAGAACGCCACTGGAGTCAGTGTGGAATATATGGAAACCGTGGAGACATGCTGGAGTCAGTGTTGTCAATAGGGAAACCGTAGAGAGCCTCTGGAGTCAGTGTGGGCTATAGGGAAAACTTACAGAGACACTGGAGTCAGTGTGGGCTATAGGGAAAACTTACAGAGACACTGGAGTCAGTGTGGGCTATAGGGAAAACTTACAGAGACACTGGAATCAGTGTGGGCTATAGGGAAAACTTACAGAGACACTGGAGTCAGTGTGGGCTATAGGGAAAACTTACAGAGACACTGGAGTCAGTGTGGGCTATAGGGAAAACTTACAGAGACACTGGAGTCAGTGTGGGCTATTGGAAAATGGTAGAGAGACACTGAAGTCATTGTGGGATATAGGGAAACAGGAGAGAACCACTGGAGTCAATGTGGATTATAGGGAAACTGTAGAGAACCATTGGAGTCGGTGTGGGCTATAGGGAAACCGTAGTGAGCCGCTGGATTCATTGTGGGAGGCAGGAGTACCTTAGAGAGCCACTGGAGTTAGTGTGGGCTATAGGGAAACTGTAGTGAGCCGCTGGAGTCAGTGTGGGTATAGGAAAATCGTAGAGAGACACTGGAGTCAGTGTGGGAGATTGGGAAACCGTACAGAGCCACTGGAGTCTGTGTGGAATATCGAGAAACCTTAGAGAGCCGCTGGATTCAGTGTGGTCTATAGGGAAGCCATAGAGTGCCACTGGAGTCAGTGTGGATACATTGTTGGATTTAGGGGAACCGTAGGGAGCCACTGGATTCAGTGTGGGATATAGGGGAACCATAGAGAGCCACTGGAGTTTGTGTGGACTATAGGGAATCCAGAGAGCCACTGGAGTCAGTGTGGGATATAGGGAAACCATAGAGAGCCAATGGAGTCTCTGTGGGCTATAGGGAAACAGCCGAGAGCCACTGAAGTCAGTGTGGAATATAGGGAACCCGTACAGAGCAGCTGGATTCAGTGTCGGCTATACAGAAAATGTAGTGACCCGCTGGAGTCATTGTGTGCTACAGCCAAACCGAAGAAAACCACTGGAATAAGTGTGGATGAAAGGGAATCCGTGGAGAGCTGCTGGAGTCATTGTGGGCTATAGGGAAACGGTAGAGGACCACTGGTTTCAGTGTGTGCTATAGGGAAACCTTAGAGAGCCAGTGGAGTTAGTGTGGACGATAGGGATACCGTACGGAGACCCTGGAATCAGTGTGGGAGATAGAGAAACCATACAGAGCCACTGGAGACTGTGTGGAATATAGGGAAACCATAGAGAGATGCTGGAGTCAGTGTGGGCTATAAGGAATACGTAGAGTGACACTGCAGACAGTGTGGAATATAGAGAAACAGTTGAAAGCCGCTGGAGTCTGTGTTGGATACAGGGAAACTTCAGAGAGCCGCTGGAGACAGTGTGGTCTATAGGGAATCTGTAGAGAGCCGCTGGATTCAGTGTGGGCTATAGGGAAACCATAGAGAGCCTCTGGAATTATTGTGGGCTATAGGGAAATGGTACAGAGCCGCTGGAGTCAGTGTCGGCAGCAGGGAGTCCGTAGGGAGCTGCTGGATTCAGTGTGGGCTATAGCGAAACCGTAGAGAGATACTGGAGTCAGTGTCGGCTATAGGGAGACCGTAGAGTGCCACTGGAGTCAGTCTGGACTATAGGGAAACCTTAGCGAGACACTGGAATCAGTGTGGGTTATAGGGAAACCGTACAGAGCCAGTGGAGACTGTGTGGAATATAGGGAAACCGTAGAGAGCTGCTGGAGTCCGTGTGGTCTTTCGGGAATCCGTAGAGACCCGCTGGATTCAGTTTGGGCTATAGGAAACCATAGAGAGCCATTGAAGTCAGTATGGGCTATAGGGAAACCGTAGAGAGCCACTGGAGTCAGTGTGCAATATAACAAAACCGTGGAGAGCAGCTGGAGACTGTGTGGGTTATAGGGAAACCGTCGAGAGCTGCTGGAGACAGTGTGGGCAATAAGGAAACCGTAGAGAGACATTGGAGCAAATTGCAGGCTATAGGGAAAACTTAGATAACCGCTCGAATCAGCGTAGGATATGGTGGAACCGCAGAGAGCTACTGGAGATAGTGTGGTCTATAGAGAAATCATAGAGAGCTGGTGGAGTCAATGTGGGCTAAAGGGAAACACTAGAAAGCCACATGATTCAGTGTGGAATATAACGAAACTGTGGAGAGCCGCACGAGCCAGTGTGCGCGTTAGGGAAACTGTACAGAGCCACCGGGTACAGTGCGGGCTATAGGGAAATTGTAGAGAGCCACTGGATACATTGTCGGATATAGGGAAACAGTAGAGAGGTGGTGGTTTCATTGTGGGATATAGGGAAACCGTATAGAACCACTGGAGTTATTGCGGACTGTAGGGAAACCATAGAGAACCAGTGAAAGTCAGGGTGGGATATAGGGAAATCGTAGAGAGTCACTGGAATCAGTGTGTTCTATAGGCAAAGCGAAGAGAGCCACTGGAGTCAATCGCTGGCTATAGGGAAGCCGTTGAAAGCCGCTGGAGACAGTGTGGTCTATAGGAAACCGTAGAGAGGCGCTGGATTCAGTATGGGCTATTGGGAAACCATAGAGAGACAATGGAGTCAGTGTGGGCTATAGGGAAATGGTACAGAGCCGCTGCAGTCAGTGTCAGTAACAGGGAGTCCGTAGAGAGCTGCTGGATTCAGTGTGGGCGAAACAGAAGCCGTAGAGAGATGCTGGTGTCAGTGTGAGCTATAGGGAAACAGTAAAAAGCCACTGGAGTAAGTGTGGACTATTTGGAAACCGTAGAGAGCCTCTGCATTTAGTGTGCACTATAGGGAAAACGTACAGTCAGTGTGGACTATAGAGAAATCATGAAGAGCCGCTGGAGTCAGTTAGGGATATAGGGAAACCGTAAAGAAGCACTGGATTCAATTTCAGGCTAAAGGGGCACCGTAGAGATCCGCTGGAGTCCGTGTGGGATATATGGGATCCATAGAGAGCCACTGGAGTTAGTGTGGACTGTAGGGAAACTGCAGAGAGCCGCTGGAGTCCATGTAGGATATAGGGAAACTGTAGAGAACCATTGGAGACAGTGTGGGATATAGGGGATCGTTAGAGAGCCACTGGAGTTAGTGTGGACTATAGGGAAACCGTAGAGAGCCGCTGGATTCAGTGTGCGATATCGGGGAACCGTAGAGAGCCACTGGAGGTAGTGTGGGCTTTAGTGAAACTGCACACAGCCACTTGAGTCAGTGTGGGCTATAGGGAAACCGCAGGGAGAGGCTGGAGACAGTGTGGGCTATAGGGAAACCGCAGGGAGAGGCTGGAGACAGTGTGGGTTATAGGGAAAGCGTACAGCGCCACTTGAATCAGTCTGGACTATGGGGAATCCGTAGAGAGACACTGGAGTCAGTGTGGGAGATAGGGAAATGGTACAGCGCCACTGGAGACGGTGTGGAATATAGCGAAACCGTAGAGAGCCGCTGGAGTCCATTTGGTATATAGGGAAACCGTAGAGAGCCACTGGAATCAGTGTGGTCTATAGGGAATCTGTAGAGAGGCACTGGAGTCAGTGTTGGCTATAGGGGAACCGGAGAGAGCCAGTGGAGTTAGTATGGGCTATTGGGAAAACGTAGAAAACCTCTGAACTCTGTGTGGGCTATAGGGAAACCATAGAGAGATGCTGGAGTCAGTGTGGGCTTTAAGGAATACGTAGAGTGTCACTGGAGTCAGTGTGGACTATAGGGAAATTGTAGAGAGACACTGAAGTCAGTGTCGGTCATAGGCAAACTGCAGAAACCCACTGGAGTCAGTGTGGAATATAGCAAATCCTTGGAGAGGCGTTAGAGCCAGTGTGCGCTATAGGGAAACCGTAGAGGGCCGCTGGAGTCAGTATGGGCTATAGGTAAACCGTAGAGAGACATTGGACTCAATTGCAGGCTATAGAAGAATCGTAGATAGCCACTGGAGTCAGTGTGGGATATAGTGGAACCGTAGATAGCCGCTGGAGTCTGTGTCGGCTATAGGGAAACCGTAAAGAGCCACTGGATTGAATCTCAGGCTATAGGGTCAACGTTGAGAGCCATTAGAGTCCCTGTGGGATATTGTGAAACCGCAGAGAGCCACTGGAATCAGTGTGGGATATAGGGAGACCATATGGAGCCATTGGAGCCAGTGTGTGCCTTAGGAAAACAGTAGAGAGCCACTGGAGTCACTGTTGGCTATAGGGAAATACTAGAAAGCCACTGGACTATGTGTGGGATATAGCAAAACCATGGAGATCCGCTTGAGCCAGTGAGGGCATTACGGAAACCACAGAGAGCCACTGGAGACTGTGTGGAATATAGGGAAAGGGTTGAAAGCCGTTGGAGTCTGTGTTGGATACAGGGAAACTTTAGGGAGCCACTGGAGACAGTGTGGTCTATAGGGAATCTGTAGATAGCCGCTGGATTCAGTGTGGGCTATAGGGAAACCGTAGAGAGGCTCTGGAGACATTGTGGGCTATAATGAAACGGTACAGAGCCGCTGGAGTCAGTGTCGGATATAGCGAGTCCGTAGAGAGCTGCTGGATTCAATGTGGGCTATACAGAATCCGTAGAGAGCTGCTGGTGCCAGTGTGGGTTATAGGGAAAAAGTAAAAAGCCACTGAAGTAAGTGTGGACTATAGGAAATACATGCAGAGATACTGGAGTCCATGTGGACTTTAAGGAAACCATAGAGAGCCACTAGAGTCAGTGTGGGTTATAGGGGATCCGTAGAGATACAGTGGAGGTAGTGTGGGAAATAGTGAAATTGCAGAGAGCCCCTGGAGTCAGTGTGTGCTTTAGGGAAACCGTAGAGAGATACTGGAGTCAGTGTGGGCTATAGGGAAACCGTAGAGTGCCACTGCAGTCTGTCTGGACTATAGGGAAACCTTAGAGAGACACTGGAATCAGTGTGGGTTATAGGGAAACCGTACAGAGCCACTGCAGACTGTGTGGAATATAGGGAAACCGTAGAGAGCTGCTGGAGTCCGTGTGGTCTTTCGGGAATCCGTAGAGACCCGCTGGATTCAGTTTGGGCTATAGGAAACCGTAGAGAGCCATTGATGTCAGTATGGGCTATAGGAAACCGTAGAGAGCCATTGAAGTCAGTATGGGCTATAGGGAAACCGTAGAAAGCCACGGGAGTCATTGTGCAATATAAGAAAACCGTGGAGAGCCGCTGGAGACTGTGTGGGTTATAGGGAAAACGTCGAGAGCTGCTGGAGACAGTGTGGGCAATAAGGAAACTGTAGAGAGACATTGGAGCAAATTGCAGTCTATAGGGAAACCTTAGATAACCGCTGGAATCAGCGTGGGATATGGTCGAACCGCAGAGAGCTACTGGAGATAGTGTGGGCTATAGAAAAATCATAGAGAGCTGGTGGAGTCAATGTGGGCTAAAAGGAAACACTAGAAAGCCATTGGATTCAGTGTGGAATATAATGAAACTGTGGAGAGCCGCACGAGCCAGTGTGGGCATTAGGGAAACTGTACAGAGCCACCGGGTACAGTGCGGGCTATAGGAAAATTGTAGGGAGCCACTGGATACATTGTCGGATATAGGGAAACCGTAGAGAGGCGGGGGTTTCATTGTGGGATATAGGGAAACCGTATAGAACCACTGGAGTTATTGCGGACTGTAGGGAAACCATAGAGAACCAGTGAAAGTCCGGGTGGGATATAGGGAAATCGTAGAGAGTCACTGGAATCAGTGTGTTCTATAGGCAAAGCGAAGAGAGCCACTGGAGTCAATCGCTGGCTATAGGGAAGCCGTTGAAAGCCGCTGGAGACAGTGTGGTCTATAGGAAACCATAGAGAGGCGCTGGATTCAGTATGGGCTATTGGGAAACCATAGAGAGACAATGGAGTCAGTGTGAGCTATTGGGAAACAGTAGAGAGCCACTGGAGTCATTGTGCGCTATAGGGAAATGGTACAGAGCCGCTGCGGTCAGTGTCGGTAACAGGGAGTCCGTAGAGAGCTGCTGGATTCAGTGTGGGCGAAACAGAAGCCGTAGAGAGATGCTGGTGTCAGTGTGAGCTATAGGGAAACAGTAAAAAGCCACTGGAGTAAGTGTGGACTATTTGGAAACCGTAGAGAGCCTCTGCATTTAGTGTGCACTATAGGGAAAACGTACAGTCAGTGTGGACTATAGAGAAATCATGAAGAGCCGCTGGAGTCAGTTAGGGCTATAGGGAAACCGTAAAGAAGCACTGGATTCAATTTCAGGCTAAAGGGGCACCGTAGAGATCCGCTGGAGTCCGTGTGGGATATATGGGATCCATAGAGAGCCACTGGAGTTAGTGTGGACTGTAGGGAAACTGCAGAGAGCCGCTGGAGTCCATGTAGGATATAGGGAAACTGTAGAGAACCATTGGAGACAGTGTGGGATATAGGGGATCCTTAGAGATCCACTGGAGTCAGTGTGCGATATCGGGGATCCGTAGAGAGCCACTGGAGGTAGTGTGGGCTTTAGTGAAACTGCACACAGCCACTTGAGTCAGTGTGGGCTATAGGGATACCGCCGGGAGACGCTGGAGACAGTGTGGGTTTTAGGGAAACTGTAGAGCGCCACTTGAATCAGACTGGACTATACAGAAACTGTAGAGAGACACTGGAGTCAGTGTGGGAGATAGGGAAACGGTACAGCACCACTGGAGACGGTGTGGACTATAGCGAAACCGTAGAGAGCCACTGGAGTCAGTGTGGTATTTTAGGGAATCTGTAGAGAGCCGCTGGAATCAGTGTGGTCTATAGGGAATCTGTAGAGAGGCACTGGAGTCAGTGTTGGCTATAGGGGAAAGGAGAGAGCCAGTGGAGTTAGTATGGGCTATTGGGAAAACGTAGAGACCCACTGAACTCTGTGTGGGCTATAGGGAAACCATAGAGAGATGCTGGAGTCAGTGTGGGCTTTAAGGAACACGTAGAGTGACACTGCAGTCAGTGTGGACTATAGGGAAACCGTAGAGAGACACTGAAGTCAGTGTCGGCCATAGGGAAACCGCAGAAACCCACTGGAGTCAGTGTGGAATATAACAAATCCTTGGAGAGGCGTTAGAGCCTGTGTGCACTATAGGGAAAGAGTAGAGGGCCGCTGGAGTCAGTGTGGGCTATAGGAAAAATGTAGAGAGACATTGGACTCAATTGCAGGCTATAGAAGACCCGTAGATAGCCGCGGGAGTCAATGTGGGATATAGTGGAACCATAGATAGCCGCTGGAGTCAGTGTGGGCTATAGGGAAACCGTAAAGAGCCACTGGATTCAATCTCAGGCTATAGGGGCACCGTTGAGAGCCATTAGAGTCCCTGTGGGATATTGGGAAACTGTAGAGAGCCACTGCAGTCAGTGTGGGATATAGGTGAATTGTAGAGAGCCACTGGAGTCAGTTTGGGATATAGGGAGACCGTATAGACCCATTGGAGTCACTGTGTGCTATAGGAAAACAGTGGAGAGCCACCGGATTCACTGTTGGCTATAGGGAAACACTAGAGAGCCACTGGACTATGTGTGGTATATAACAAAACCATGGAGATCCGCTTGAGCCAGTGAGGGCATTACGGAAACCGCACAGAGCCACTGGAGACTGTGTGGAATATTGGGAAAGGGTTGAAAGCCGCTGGAGTCTGTGCTGGATACAGGGAAACTTTAGGGAGCCGCTGGAGACAGTGTGGTCTATAGGGAATCTGTAGATAGCCGCTGGATTCAGTGTGGGCTATAGGGAAACCGTAGAGAGCCTCTGGAGACATTGTGGGCTATAATGAAACGGTACAGAGCCGCTGGAGTCAGTGTCGGCAGCAGGGAGTCCATAGAGAGCTGCTGGATTCAGTGTGGGCTATACAGAATCCGTAGAGAGCTGCTGGTGTCAGTGTCGGCTATAGCGAGTCCGTAGAGAGCTGCTGGATTCAATGTGGGCTATACAGAATCCGTAGAGAGCTGCTGGTGTCAGTGTGCATTATAGGGAAAAAGTAAAAAGCCACTGCAGTAAGTGTGGACTATAGGAATACCATGCAGAGATGCTGGAGCCATTGTGGACTTTAAGGAAACCATAGAGAGCCTCTGGAGTCAGTGTGGGATATAGGGGATCCGTAGAGATCCAGTGGAGGTAGTGTGGGATTTAGTGAAACTGCAGAGAGCCCCTGGAGTCAGTGTGTGCTTTGGGGAAACTGTAGAGAGATGCTGGAGTCAGTGTGGGCTATAGGGAAACCGTAGAGTGCCACTGGAGTCAGTGTGGGCTATAGGGAGACCGTAGAGTGCCACTGGAGTCAGTCTGGACTATAGGGAAAGCTTAGAGAGACACTGGAATCAGTGTGGGATATAGGGGATCCGTAGAGATCCTGTGGAGGTAGTGTGGGATTTAGTGAAACTGCAGAGAGCCCCTGGAGTCAGTGTGTGCTTTAGGGAAACTGTAGAGAGAAGCTGGAGTCAGTGTGGGCTATAGGGAAACCGTAGAGTGCCACTGGAGTCAGTGTGGGCTATAGGGAAACCGTAGAGTGCCACTGGAGTCAGTCTGGACTATAGGGAAAGCTTAGAGAGACACTGGAATCAGTGTGGGAGATAGGGAAACCGTACAGAACCACTGGAGACTGTGTGGAATATTGGGAAACCGTAGAGAGCTGCTGGAGTCCGTGTGGTCTTTTGGGAATCCGTAGAGACCCGTTGGCTTCAGTTTGGGCTATAGGAAACCCGTAGAGAGCCATTGAAGTCAGTATGGGCTATAGGAAACCGTAGAGAGCCATTGAAGTCAGTATGGGCTATAGGGAAACCGTAGAGAGCCACGGAAGTCAGTATGGGCTATAGGGAAACCGTAGAAAGCCACGGGAGCCAGGGTGCAATATAACAAAGCCGTGGAGAGCCACTGGAGACTGTGTGGGTTATAGGGAAGCCGTCGAGAGCTGCTGGAGTCAGTGTGGGCAATAAGGAAACCGTTGAGAGACATTGGAGCAAACTGCAGTCTATAGGGAAACCTTAGATAACCGCTGGAGTCAGCGTGGGACATGGTCGATCCGCATGGAGCTACTGGAGATAGTGTGGGCTATAGAGAAATCATAGAGAGCTGGTGGAGTCAATGTGGGCTAAAGGGAAACACTAGAAAGCCACTGGATTCAGTGTGGAATATAACGAAACTGTGGAGAGTCGCACGAGCCAGTGTGGGCATTAGGGAAACTGTACAGAGCCACCGGGTACAGTGTGGGCTATAGGGAAATTGTAGGGAGCCACTGGATACATTGTCGGATATAGGGAAACCGTAGAGAGGCGGTGGTTTCATTGTGGGATATAGGGAAACCGTATAGAACCACTGGAGTTATTGCGGACTGTAGGGAAACCATAGAGAACCAGTGAAAGTCCGGGTGGGATATAGGGAAATCGTAGAGAGTCACTGGAATCAGTGTGTTCTATAGGCAAAGCGATGAGAGCCACTGGAGTCAATCGCTGGCTATAGGGAAGCCGTTGAAAGCCGCTGGTGACAGTGTGGTCTATAGGAGACCGTAGAGGGCTGCTGGATTCAGTGTAGGCTATAGAGAAACCGTAGAGAGACAATGGAGTCAGTGTTGGCTATAGGGGATCGTTAGAGAGCTACTGGAGTTTGTGTGGACTATAGGGAAACCGTAGAGGGCCACTGGAGTCAGTGTGTAATATCGGGGAACCGAAGAGAGCCACTGGAGGTAGTGTGGGCTTTAGTGAAACTGCACACAGCCAATTGAGTCTGTGTGGGCTATAGGGAAACCGCAGGGAGAGGCTGGAGACAGTGTGGGCTATAGGGAAAGCGTAGAGCGCCACTTGAATCAGTCTGGACTATAGGGAATCCGTAGAGAGACACTGGAGTCAGTGTGGGAGATAGGGAAATGGTACAGCGCAACTGGAGACGGTGTGGAATATAATGAAACTGTAGAGAGCCGCTGGAGTCCATTTGGTATATAGGGAAAACATAGAGAGACGCTGGAGTCCTTGTGGTATTATAGGGAAACCGTAGAGAGCAACTGGAATCAGTGTTGTCTATAGGGAATCTGTGGAGAGGCACTGGAGTCAGTGTTGGCTATAGGGGAACCGGAGAGAGCCAGTGGAGTTAGTATGGGCTATTGGGAAAACGTAGAGACCCACTGAACTCTGTGTGGACTATAGGGAAACCGTAGAGAGACACTGAAGTCAGTGTCGGCCATAGGCAAACAGCAGAATCCCTCTGCAGTCAGTGTGGATTATAACAAATCCTTGGAGAGGCGTTAGAGCCAGTGTGCGCTATAGGAAACCGTACAGGGCCGCTGGAGTCAGTATGGGCTATAGGGAAACCGTAGAGAGACATTGGACACAATTGCAGGCTATAGAAGAACCGTAGATAGCCGCTGGAATCAGTGTGGGATATAGTGGAACCGAAGATAGCCGTTGGAGTCAGTGAGGGTTATAGGGAAAGCGTAAATAGCCACTGGATTCAATCTCAGGCTATAGGGGCACCGTTGAGAGCCATTAGAGTCCCTGTGGGATATTGGGAAACTGTAGAGAGCCACAACAGTCAGTGTGGGATATAGGGGAATTGTAGAGAGCCACTGGAGTCAGTGTGGGATATAGGGAGACCGTAAAGAGCCATTGAGTCAGTGTGTTCTATAGGAAAACGGTAGTGAGCCACTGGAGTCAATGTGGGCTATAGGGAAACACTAGAAAGCCACTGGACTATGTGTGGGCTATTACAAAACCATGGAGATCCGCTTGAGCCAGTGAGGGCATTACGGAAACCGCACAGAGCCACTGGAGACTGTGTGGAATATTGGGAAAGGGTTGAAAGCCGCTGGAGTCTGTGCTGGATACAGGGAAACTTTAGGGAGCCGCTGGAGACAGTGTGGTCTATAGGGAATCTGTAGATAGCCGCTGGATTCAGTGTGGGCTATAGGGAAACCGTAGAGAGCCTCTGGAGACATTGTGGGCTATAATGAAACGGTACAGAGCCACTGGAGTCAGTGTCGGCAGCAGGGAGTCCGTAGGGAGCTGCTGGATTCAGTGTGGGCTATACAGAATCCGTAGAGAGCTGCTGGATTCAGTGTCGGCTATAGCGAGTCCGTAGAGAGCTGCTGGATTCAGTGTGGGCTATACAGAATCTGTAGAGAGCTGCTGGAGTCAGTGTCGGCTATAGCGAGTCCGTAGAGAGCTGCTGGATTCAATGTGGGCTATACAGAAGCCGTAGAGAGCTGCTGGTGTCAGTGTGCGTTACAGGGAAAAAGTAAAAAGCCACTGCAGTAAGTGTGGACTATCGGAAAACCATGCAGAGATGCTGGAGTCATTGTGGACTTTAAGGAAAGCATAGAGAGCCTCTGGAGTCAGTGTGGGATATAGGGGATCCGTAGAGATCCAGTGGAGGTAGTGTGGGATTTAGTGAAACTGCAGAGAGCCACTGGAGTCAGTGTGTGCTTTAGGGAAACCGTAGAGAGATGCTGGACTCAGTGTGGGCTATTGGGATACCGTAGAAAGCCAAGGGAGTCAGTGTGCAATATAACAAACCTGTGGAGGGCCGCTGGAGACTGTGTGGGTTATAGGGAAACCGTCGAGAGCTGCTGGAGTGAGTGTGGGCAATAAGGAAACCCTAGAGAGACATTGGACCAAACTGTAGTCTATCGGGAAACCTTAGATAACCGCTGGAATCAGCGTGAGATATGGTGGAACCGCAGAGAGCTACTGGAGATAGTGTGGGCTATAGAGAAATCATAGAGAGCTGGTGGAGTCAATGTGGGCTAAAGGGAAACACTAGAAAGCCACTGGATTCAGTGTGGAATATAATGAAACTGCGGAGAGCCGCACGAGCCAGTGTGGGCATTAGGGAAACTGTACAGAGCCACCGGGTACAGTGTGGGCTATAGGGAAATTGTAGAGAGCCACTGGATACATTGTCGGATATAGGGAAACCGTAGAGAGGTGGTGGTTTCATTGTGGGATATAGGGAAACCGTACAGAACCACTGGAGTTATTGCGGACTGTAGGGAAACCATAGAGAATCACTGAAAGTCCGGGTGGGATATAGGGAAATCGTAGAGAGTCACTGGAATCAGTGTGTTCTATAGGCAAAGCGAAGAGAGCCACTGGAGTTAATCGCTGGCTATAGGGAAGCTGTTGAAAGCCGAAGGAGACCGTGTGGTCTATAGGAAACCGTAGAGAGGCGCTGGATTCAGTATGGGCTATTGGGAAACTGTAGAGAGACAATGGAGTCAGTGTGGGCTATTGGGAAACAGTAGAGAGCCACTGGAGTCATTGTACGCTATAGGGAAATGGTACAGAGCCGCTGCAGTCAGTGTCGGTAACAGGGAGTCCATAGAGAGCTGCTGGATTCAGTGTGGGCGAAACAGAAGCCGTAGAGAGATGCTGGTGTCAGTGTGAGCTATAGGGAAACAGTAAAAAGCCACTGGAGTAAGTGTGGACTATTTGGAAACCGGAGAGAGCCTCTGCATTTAGTGTGCACTATAGGGAAATGTACAGTCAGTGTGGACTATAGAGAAATTATTAAGAGGCGCTGGAGTCAGTTAGGGCTATAGGGAAACCGTAAAGAAGCACTGGATTCAATTTCAGGCTAAAGGGGCACCGTAGGGATCTGCTGGAGTCCGTGAATATATGGGATCCATAGAGAACCACTGGAGTTAGTGTGGACTGTAGGGAAACTGTAGAGAGCCGCTGGAGTCCATGTAGGATATAGGGAAACTGTAGAGAACCATTGGAGACAGTGTGGGATATAGGGGATCATTAGAGAGCCACTGGAGTCAGTGTGCGATATCGGGGAACCGTAGAGAGCCACTGGAGGTAGTGTGGGCTTTAGTAAACCTGCACTCAGCCACTTGAGTCAGTGTGGGCTATAGGGAAACCGCAGGGAGACGCTGGAGACAGTGTGGGTTATAGGGAAACTGTAGAGCGCCACTTGAATCAGACTGGACTATACGGAAACTGTAGAGAGACACTGGAGTCAGTGTGGGAGGTAGGGAAATGGTACAGCGCCACTGGAGACGGTGTGGACTATAGCGAAACCGTAGAGAGCCGCTGGAGTCCTTGTGATATTATAGGGAAACTGTAGAGAGCCCCTGGAATCAGTGTGGTCTATAGGGAATCTGTGGAGAGGCACTGGAGTCAGTGTGTGATATAGGGGAAACGGAGAGAGCCAGTGGAGTTAGTATGGGCTATTGGGAAAACGTAGAGACCCACTGAACTCTGTGTGGGCTATTGGGAAACCGTAGAGAGATGCTGGAGTCAGTGTGGGCTTTAAGGAACACGTAGAGTGACACTGGATTCAGTGTGGACTATAGGGAAATCGTAGAGAGACACTGAAGACGGCGTCGGCCACAGGCAAACCACAGAATCCCTCTGGAGTCAGTGTGGAATATAACAAATCCTTGGAGAGGCGTTAGAGACAGTGTGCACTCTAGGAAACCGTACAGGGCCGCTGGAGTCAGTATGGGCTATAGGGAAACCGTAGAGAGACATTGGACCCAATTGCAGGCTATAGATTAACCGTAGATAGCCACTGGAGTCAGTGTGGCATATAGTGGAACCGTAGATAGCCGTTGGAGTCAGTGTGGGCTATAAGGTTACTGGAAATAGCCACTGCATTCAATCTCAGGCTATAGGGGCACCGTTGAGAGCCATTAGAGTCCCTGTGGGATATTGGGAAACCGTAGAGAGCCACAGCAGTCAGTGTGGGATATAGGTGAATTGTAGATAGCCACTGGAGTCAGTGTGGGATATAGGGAGACCGTAAAGAGCCATTGGAGTCAGTGTGTGCTATAGGAAAACAGTAGTGAGCCACTGGAGTCAATGTGGGCTATAGGGAAACACTAGAAAGCCACTGGACTATGTGTGGGCTATTACAAATCCATGGAGATCCGCTTGAGCCAGTGAGGGCATTACGGAAACCGCACAGAGCCACTGGAGACTGTGTGGAATATAGGGAAAGGGTTGAAAGCCGCTAGAGTCTGTGCTGGATAGAGGGAAACTTTAGGGAGCCGCTGGAGACAGTGTGGTCTATAGGGAATCTGCAGAGAGCCGCTGGATTCAGTGTGGGCTATAGTGAAACCGTAGAGAGCCTCTGGAGACATTGTGGGCTATAATGAAACGGTACAGAGCCACTGGAGTCAGTGTCGGCAGCAGGGAGTCCGTAGGGAGCTGCTGTATTCAGTGTGGGCTATACAGAATCCGTAGAAAGCTGCTGGAGTCAGTGTCGGCTATAGCGAGTCCATAGAGAGCTGTTGGATTCAATGTGGGCTATACAGAAGCCGTAGAGAGCTGCTGGATTCAGTGTCGGCTGTAGCGAGTCCGTAGAGAGCTGCTGGATTCAATGTGGGCTATACAGAATCCGTAGAGAGCTGCTGGTGTCAGTGTGCGTTATAGGGAAAAAGTAAAAAGCCACTGCAGTAAGTGTGGAGTATCGGAAAACCATGCAGAGATGCTGGAGTCATTGTGGACTTTAAGGAAACCATAGAGAGCCTCTGGAGTCACTGTGGGATATAGGGGATCCGTAGAGATCCAGTGGAGGTTGTGTGGGATTTAGTGAAACTGCAGAGAGCCACTGGAGTCAGTGTGTGCTTTAGGGAAACCGTAGAGAGATGTTGGAGTCAGTGTGGGCTATAGGGAAACCGTAGAGTGCCACTGGAGTCAGTCTGGACTATAGGGAAACCTTAGAGAGGCACTGGAATCAGTGTGGGAGATAGGGAAACCGTACAGAGCCGCTGGAGACTGTGTGGAATATAGGGAAAACGTGGAGAGCTGCTGGTGTCCGTGTGGTCTTTCGGGAATCTGTCGAGACCCGCTGGATTCACTTTGGGCTATAGGAAACCGTAGAGAGCCATTGAAGTCAGTATGGTCTATAGGAAACCGTAGAGAGCCATTGAAGTCAGTATGGGCTATAGGAAACCGTAGAGAGCCATTGAAGTCAGTATGGGCTATAGGAAACCGTAGAGAATCAGGGAAGTCAGTATGGGCTATCGGGAAACCGCAGAAAGCCACGGGAGTCAGTGTGCAATATACGAAAACCGTGGTGAGCCGCTGGAGACTGTCTGGGTTATAGGGAAGCCGTCGAGAGCTGCTGGAGTCAGTGTGGGCAATAAGGAAACCGTAGAGAGACATTGGAGCAAACTGCAGTCTATCGGGAAACCTGAGATAACCGCTGGAATCAGCGTGGGATATAGTCGAACCGCAGAGAGCTACTGGAGATAGTGTGGGCTATAGAGAAATCTTAGTGAGTTGGTGGAGTCAGTGTGGGCTAAAGGGAAACACTAGAAAGCCACTGGATTCAGTGTGGAATGTAACGAAACTATGGAGAGTCGCACGAGCCAATGTGGGCATTAGGGAAACTGTAGAGAGCCACCGGGTACAGTGCGGGCTATAGGGAAATTGTAGAGAGCCACTGGATACATTGTCGGATATAGGGAAACCGTAGAGAGGCGGTGGTTTCATTGTGGGATATAGGGAAACCGTATAGAACCACTGGAGTTATTGCGGACTGTAGGGAAACCATAGAGAACCAGTGAAAGTCCGGGTGGGATATAGGGAAATCGTAGAGAGTCACTGGAATCAGTGTATTCTATAGGCAAAGCGAAGAGAGCAGCTGGAGTCAATCGCTGGCTATCGGGAAGCCGTTGAAAGCCGCTGGAGACAGTGTGGTCTATAGGAAACCGTAGAGAGCCACGTGGATTCAGTATGGGCCATAGGGAAACCGG
Source organism: Isurus oxyrinchus (assembly GCA_026770705.1). NCBI lineage: Eukaryota > Metazoa > Chordata > Chondrichthyes > Lamniformes > Lamnidae > Isurus > Isurus oxyrinchus. The sequence continues at coordinate 32,204 of JANJGN010001771.1, forward strand.
AGAGAGACATTGGAGTCAGTGTGGGCTATAGGGAAACAGTAGAGAGCCACTGGAGTCATTGTGCGCTATAAGGAAATGGTACAGAGCCGCTGCAGTCAGTGTCAGTAACAGCGAGTCCGCACAGAGCTGCTGGATTCAGTGTGGGCTATACAGAAGCCGTAGAGAGATGCTGGTGTCAGTTTGGGCTATAGGGAAACAGTAAAAAGCCACTGGAGTAAGTGTGGACTATTTGGAAACCGTAGAGAGCCTCTGCATTTAGTGTGCACTATAGGGAAAATGTACAGTCAGTGTGGACTATAGAGAAAGCATGAAGAGCCGCTGGTGTCAGTTAGGGCTATAGGGAAACCGTAAAGAAGCACTGCATTCAATTTCAGGCTAAAGGGGCACCGTAGAGATCCGCTGGAGTCCGTGTGGGATATATGGGATCCATAGAGAGCCACTGGAGTTAGTGTGAACTGTAGGGAAACTCTAGAGAGCCAATGGAGTCCATGAAGGATATAGGGAAACTGTAAAGAACCATTGGAGACAGTGTGGGATATAGGGGATCGTTAGAGAGCCACTGGAGACAGTGTGGACTATAGGGAAACCGTAGAGAGCCACTGGATTCAGTGTGCGATATCGGGGAACCGTAGAGAGCCACTGGACTCAGTGTGCGATATCGGGGATCCGTAGAGAGCCACTGGAGGTAGTGTGGGCTTTAGTGAAACTGCACACAGCCACTTGAGTCAGTGTGGGCAATACGGAAACCGCAGGGAGACGCTGGAGACAGTTTGGGTTATAGGGAAACTGTAGAGCGCCACTTGAATCAGACTGGACTCTACGGAAACTGTAGAGAGACACTGGAGTCAGTGTGGGAGATCGGGAAACGGTACAGCACCACTGGAGACGGTGTGGACTATAGCGAAACCGTAGAGAGCCACTGGAGTCAGTGTGGTATTTTAGGGAATCTGTAGAGAGCCGCTGGAATCAGTGTGGTCTATAGGGAATCTGTAGAGAGCCACTGGAATCAGTGTGGTCTATAGGGAATCTGTGGAGAGGCACTGGAGTCAGTGTTGGCTATAGGGGAAAGGAGAGAGCCAGTGGAGTTAGTATGGGCTATTGGGAAAACGTAGAGACCCACTGAACTCTGTGTGGGCTATAGGGAAACCATAGAGAGATGCTGGAGTCAGTGTGGGCTTTAAGGAACACGTAGAGTGACACTGCAGTCAGTGTGGACTATAGGGAAACCGTAGAGAGACACTGAAGTCAGTGTCGGCCATAGGGAAACTGCAGAAACCCACTGGAGTCAGTGTGGAATATAACAAATCCTTGGAGAGGCGTTAGAGCCTGTGTGCGCTATACGGAAAGAGTAGAGGGCCGCTGGAGTCAGTGTGGGCTATAGGAAAAACGTAGAGAGACATTGGACTCAATTGCAGGCTATAGAAGAACCATAGATAGCCGCTGGAGTCAGTGTGGGATATAGTGGAACCATAGATATCCTCTGGAGTCAGTGTGGGCTATAGGGAAACCGTAAAGTGCCACTGGATTCAATCTCAGGCTATAGGGGCACCGTTGAGAGCCATTAGAGTCCCTGTGGGATATTGGGAAACTGTAGAGAGCCACTGCAGTCAGTGTGGGATATAGGGGAATTGTAGAGAGCCACTGGAGTCAGTGTGCGATATAGGGAGACCGTATAGACCTGTTGGAGTCACTGTGTGCTATAGGAAAACAGTAGAGAGCCACCGGATTCACTGTTGGCTATAGGGAAACACTATAGAGCCACTGGACTATGTGTGGGATATAACAAAACCATGGAGATCCGCTTGAGCCAGTGAGGGCATTACGGAAACCGCAGAGAGCCACTGGAGACTGTGTGGAATATAGGGAAACGGTTGAAAGCCGCTGGAGTCTGTGCTGGATACAGGGAAACTTTAGGGAGCCGCTAGAGACAGTGTGGTCTATAGGGAATCTGTAGATAGCTGCTGGATTCAGTGTGGGCTATAGGGAAACCGTAGAGAGCCTCTGGAGACATTGTGGGCTATAATGAAACGGTACAGAGCCACTGGAGTCAGTGTCGGCTATACAGAACCCGTAGAGAGCTACTGGAGTCTGTGTCGGCTATAGCGAGTCCATAGAGAGCTGCTGGATTCAATGTGGGCTATACAGAAGCCGTAGAGAGCTGCTGGATTCAGTGTGGGCTATACAGAAGCCGTAGAGAGCTGCTGGTGTCAGTGTGGGTTATAGGGAAAAAGTAAAAAGCCACTGCAGTAAGTGTGGACTATAGGAAAACCATGCAGAGATGCTGGAGTCATTGTGGACTTTAAGGAAACCATAGAGAGCCTCTGGAGTCAGTGTGGGATATAGGGGATCCGTAGAGATACAGTGGAGGTAGTGTTTGATTTAGTGAAACTGCAGAGAGCCACTGGAGTCAGTGTGTGCTTTAGGGAAACCGTAGAGAGATGCTGGAGTCAGTGTGGGCTATAGGGAGACCGTAGAGTGCCACTGGACTCAGTCTGGACTATAGGGAAAGCTTAGAGAGACACTGGAATCAGTGTGGGAGATAGGGAAACCGTACAGAGCCACTGGAGACTGTTTGGAATACAGGGAAATCGTAGAGAGTTTCTGGAGTCCGTGTGGTCTTTCGGGAATCCGTAGAGACCCGCTGGATTCAGTTTGGGCTATAGGAAACTGTAGAGAGCCATTGAAGTCAGTATGGGCTATAGGGAAACCGTAGAAAGCCACGGGAGTCAGTGTGCAATATAAGAAAACCGTGGTGAGCCGCTGGAGACTGTCTGGGTTATAGGGAATTCATCGAGAGCTGCTGGAGTGAGTGTGGGCAATAAGGAAACCGTAGAGAGACATTGGAGCAAACTGCAGTCTATAGGGAAACCTTAGATAACCGCTGGAATCAGCGTGGGATATGGTCGAACCGCAGAGATCTACTGGAGATAGTGTGGGCTATGGAGAAATCATAGAGAGCTGGTGGAGTCAATGTGGGCTAAAGGGAAACACTAGAAAGCCATTGGATTCTGTGTGGAATATAACGAAACTGTGGAGAGCCGCACGAGCCAGTGTGGGCATTAGGGAAACTGTACAGAGCCACCGGGTACAGTGCGGGCTATAGGAAAATTGTAGAGAGCCACTGGATACATTGTCGGATATAGGGAAACCGTAGAGAGGCGGTGATTTCATTGTGGGATATAGGGAAACCGTATAGAACCACTGGAGTTATTGCGGACTGTAGGGAAACCATAGAGAACCAGTGAAAGTCCGGGTGGGATATAGGGAAATCGTAGAGAGTCACTGGAATCAGTGTGTTCTATAGGCAAAGCGATGAGAGCCACTGGAGTCAATCGCTGGCTATAGGGAATCCGTTGAAAGCCGAAGGAGACCGTGTGGTCTATGGGAAACCGTAGAGGGCTGCTGGATTCAGTGTAGGCTATAGAGAAACCGTAGAGAGACAATGGAGTCAGTGTTGGCTATAGGGGATCGTTAGAGAGCCACTGGAGTTTGTGTGGACTTATAGGGAAACCGTAGAGGGCCATTGGATTCAGTGTGCAATATCGGGGAACCGAAGAGAGCCACTGGAGGTAGTGTGGGCTTTAGTGAAACTGCACACAGCCAATTGAGTCTGTGTGGGCTATAGGGAAACCGCAGGGAGAGGCTGGAGACAGTGTGGGCTATAGGGAAAGCGTAGAGCGCCACTTGAATCAGTCTGGACTATAGGGAATCTGTAGAGAGACACTGGAGTCAGTGTGGGAGATAGGGAAACGGTACAGCGCCACTGGAGACGGTGTGGAATATAGTGAAACTGTAGAGAGCCGCTGGAGTCCATTTGGTATATAGGGAAACCATAGAGAGCCGCTGGAGTCCTTGTGGTATTATAGGGAAACCGTAGAGAGCAACTGGAATCAGTGTTGTCTATAGGGAATCTGTGGAGAGGCACTGGAGTCAGTGTTGGCTATAGGGGAACCGGAGAGAGCCAGTGGAGTTAGTATGGGCTATTGGGAAAACGTAGAGACCCACTGAACTCTGTGTGGGCTATAGGGAAACCATTACAGAGATGCTGGAGTCAGTGTGGGCTTTAAGGTACACGTAGAGTGACACTGGATTCAGTGTGGACTATAGGGAAACCGTAGAGAGACACTGAAGTCAGTGTCGGCCATAGGGATACCGCAGAATCCCTCTGGAGCCAGTGTGGATTATAACAAATCCTTGGAGAGGCGTTAGAGTCAGTGTGCGCTATAGGAAACCGTAGAGGGCCGCTGGAGTCAGTATGGGCTATAGGGAAACCGTAGAGAGACATTGGACACAATTGCAGGCTATAGAAGAACCGTAGATAGCTGCTGGAGTCAGTGTGGGATATAGTGGAACCGTAGATTGCCGTTGGAGTCAGTGTGGGCTATAGGGAAACCGTAAAGAGCCACTGGATTCAATCTCAGGCTATAGGGGCACCGTTGAGAGCCATTAGAGTCCCTGTGGGATATTGGGAAACCGAATAGAGCCACTGCAGTCAGTGTGGGATATAGGGGAATTGTGGAGAGCCACTGGAGTCAGTGTGGGATATAGGGAGACCGTAAAGAGCCATTGGAGTCAGTGTGTTCTATAGGAAAACAGTAGTGAGCCACTGGAGTCAATGTGGGCTATAGGGAAACACTAGAAAGCCACTGGACGATGTGTGGGCTATTACAAAACCATGGAGATCCGCTTGAGCCAGTGAGGGCATTACGGAAACCGCAGAGAGCCACTGGAGACTGTGTGGAATATAGGGAAAGGGTTGAAAGCCGCTGGAGTCTGTGTTGGATACAGGGAAACTTTAGGAAGCCGCTGGAGACAGTGTGGTCTATAGGGAATCTGTAGAGAGCCGCTGGATTCAGTGTGGGCTATAGTGAAACCGTAGAGAGCCTCTGGAGACATTGTGGGCTATAATGAAACGGTACAGAGCCACTGGAGTCAGTGTCGGCAGCAGGGAGTCCGTAGGGAGCTGCTGGATTCAGTGTGGGCTATACAGAATCTGTAGAGAGCTGCTGGATTCAGTGTCGGCTATAGCGAGTCCATAGAGAGCTGCTGGATTCAGTGTGGGCTATACAGAATCCGTAGAGAGCCGCTGGAGTTAGTGTCGGCTATAGCGAGTCCATAGAGAGCTGCTGGATTCAATGTGGGCTATACAGAAGGCGTAGAGAGCTGCTGGTGTCAGTGTGCGTTATAGGGAAAAAGTAAAAAGCCACTGCAGTAAGTGTGGACTATAGGAAAACCATGCAGAGATGCTGGAGTCATTGTGGACTTTAAGGAAACCATAGAGAGCCTCTGGAGTCACTGTGGGATATAGGGGATCCGTAGAGATCCAGTGGAGGTAGTGTGGGATTTAGTGAAACTGCAGAGAGCCCCTGGAGTCAGTGTGTGCTTTAGGGAAACCGTAGAGAGATGCTGGAGTCAGTGTGGGCTATAGGGATACCGTAGAAAGCCAGGGGAGTCAGTGTGCAATATAACAAAGCCGTGGAGAGCCGCTGGTGACTGTCTGGGTTATAGGGAAACCGTCGAGAGCTGCTGGAGTGAGTGTGGGCATTAAGGAAACCGTAGAGAGACATTGGACCAAACTGTAGTCTATCGGGAAACCTTAGATAACTGCTGGAATCAGCGTGAGATATGGTGGAACCGCAGAGAGCTACTGGAGATAGTGTGGGCTATAGAGAAATCATAGAGAGCTGGTGGAGTCAATGTGGGCTAAAGAGAAACACTAGAAAGCCACTGGATTCAGTGTGGAATATAACAAAACTGTGGAGAGCCACACGAGCCAGTGTGGGCATTAGGGAAACTGTACAGAGCCACCAGGTACAGTGCGGGCTATAGGGAAATTGTAGAGAGCCACTGGATGCATTGTCGGATATAGGGAAACCGTAGAGGCGCGATGGTTTCATTGTGTGGTATAGGGAAACCGTACAGAACCACTGGAGTTATTGTGGACTGTAGGGAAACCATAGAGATCCACTGAAAGTCCGGGTGGGATATAGGGAAATCGTAGAGAGTCACTGGAATCAGTGTATTCTATAGGCAAAGCGAAGAGAGCCACTGGAGTCAATCGCTGGTTATAGGGAAGCCGTTGAAAGCCGCTGGAGACAGTGTGGTCTATAGGAAACCGTAGAGAGGCGCTCGATTCAGTATGGGCTATAGGGAAACTGTAGAGAGACAATGGAGTCAGTGTGGGCTATTGGGAAACAGTAGAGAGCCACTGGAGTCATTGTACGCTATAGGGAGATGGTACAGAGCCGCTGCAGTCAGTGTCGGTAACAGCGAGTCCGTAGAGAGCTGCTGGATTCAGTGTGGGCTATACAGAAGCCGTAGAGAGATGCTGGTGTCAGTTTGGGCTATAGGGAAACAGTAAAAAGTCACTGGAGTAAGTGTGGACTATTTGGAAACCGGAGAGAGCCTCTGGAGTCAATGTGTGATATCGGGGATCCGTAGAGAGCCACTGGAGTCCATGTAGGATATAGGGAAACTGTAGAGAACCAGTGGAGAGAGTGTGGGATATAGGGGATCATTAGAGAGCCACTGGAGTCAGTGTGAGATATCGGGGAACCGAAGAGAGCCACTGGAGGTAGTGTGGGCTTTAGTGAACGTGCACTCAGCCACTTGAGTCAGTGTGGGCTATAGGGAAACCGCAGGGAGACGCTGGAGACAGTGTGGGTTATAGGGAAACTGTAGAGCGCCACTTGAATCAGACTGGACTATACGGAAACTGTAGAGAGACACTGGAGTCAGTGTGGGAGATAGGGAAACGGTACAGCACCACTGGAGACGGTGTGAACTATAGCGAAACCGTAGAGAGCCGCTGGAGTCCTTGTGGTATTATAGGGAAACTGTAGAGTGCCGCTGGAATCATTGTGGTCTATAGGGAATCTGTAGAGAGGCACTGGAGTCAGTGTGTGATATAGGGGAACCGGAGAGAGCCAGTGGAGTTAGTATGGGCTATTGGGAAAACGTAGAGACCCAGTGAACTCTGTGTGGGCTATAGGCAAACCATAGAGAGATGCTGGAGTCAGTGTGGGCTTTAAGGTATACGTAGAGTGACACTGGATTCAGTGTGGACTATAGGGAAACCGTAGAGAGACACTGAAGTCAGTGTCGGCCATAGGCAAACCGCAGAATCCCTCTGGAGTCAGTGTGGAATATAACAAATCCTTGGAGAGGTGTTAGAGTCAGTGTGCGCTATAGGAAACCGTAGAGGGCCGCTGGGGTCAGTATGGGCTATAGGGAAACCGTAGAGAGGCATTGAAGTCAGTAAGGGTCATAGGGAAACCGTAGAGAGCCACAGAAGTCAGTATGAGCTATAGGGAAACCGTAGAAAGCCACGGGAGTCAGTGTGCAATATAACAAAGCCGTGTAGAGCCGCTGGAGACTGTCTGGGTTATAGGGAAACCGTCGAGAGCTGCTGGAGTCAGTGTGGGCAATAAGGAAACCGTAGAGAGACATTGGAGTCAGTGTGGGCTATTGGGAAACAGTAGAGAGCCACTGGAGTCATTGTGCGCTATAGGGAAATGGTACAGAGCCGCTGCAGTCAGTGTCGGTAACAGGGAGTCCGTAGAGAGCTGCTGGATTCAGTGTGGGCTATACAGAAGCCGTAGAGAGATGCTGGTGTCAGTGTGGGCTATAGGGAAACAGTAAAAAGCCACTGGAGTAAGTGTGGACTATTTGGAAACCGGAGAGAGCCTCTGCATTTAGTGTGCACTATAGGGAAAACGTACAGTCAGTGTGGACTATAGAGAAATCATGAAGAGCCACTGGAGTCACTTAGGGCTATAGGGAAACCGTAAAGAAGCACTGCATTCAATTTCAGGCTAAAGGGGCAGCGTAGAGATCCGCTGGAGTCCGTGTGGGATATATGGGATCCATAGAGAGCCACTGGAGTTAGTGTGGACTGTAGGGAAAAAGTAGAGAGCCAATGGAGTCCATGTAGGATATAGCGAAACTGTGGAGACCCACTGAACTCTGTGTGGGCTATAGGGAAACCATAGAGAGATGCTGGAGTCAGTGTGGGCTTTAAGGAACACGTAGAGTGACACTGGAGTCAGTGTGGGCTTTAAGGTGTACGTAGAGTGACACTGGAGTCAGTGTGGACTATAGGGAAACCGTAGAGAGACACTGAAGTCAGTGTCGGCCATAGGGAAACTGCAGGAACCCACTGGAGTCAGTGTGGAATATAACAAATCCTTGGAGAGGCGTTAGAGCCAGTGTGCACTATAGGGAAACCGTAGAGGGCTGCTGGAGTCAGTATGGGCTATAGGCAAACCGTAGAGAGACATTGGACTCAATTGCAGGCTATAGAAGAACTGTAGATAGCCGCTGGAGTCAGTGCGGGATATAGAGAACCGTAGATAGCCGCTGGAGTCAGTGTGGGCTATAGGGAAACCGTAGAGAGACATTGGACTCAATTGCAGGCTATAGAAGAACCGTAGATAGCTGCTGGAGTCAGTGTGGGATATAGTGGAACCGTAGATAGCCGCTGGAGTCAGTGTGGGCTATAGGGAAACCGTAAATAGCCACTGGATTCAATCTCAGGCTATAGGGGCACCGTTGAGAGCCATTAGAGTCCCTGTGGGATATTGGGAAACCGTAGAGAGCCACTTCAGTCAGTGTGGGATATAGGGGAATTGTAGAGAGCCACTGGAGTCAGTGTGGGATATAGGAAAACAGTAGTGAGCCACTGGAGTCAATGTGGGCTATAGGGAAACACTAGAAAACCACTGGACGATGTGTGGGCTATTACAAATCCATGGAGATCCGCTTGAGCCAGTGAGGGCATTACGGAAACCGCACAGAGCCACTGGAGACTGTGTGGAATATAGGGAAAGGGTTGAAAGCCGTTGGAGTCTGTGCTGGATACAGGGAAACTTTCGGGAGCCGCTGGAGACAGTGTGGTCTATAGGGAATCTGTAGATAGCCGCTGGATTCAGTGTGGGCTATAGGGAAAACGTAGAGAGCCTCTGGAGACATTGTGGGCTATAATGAAACGGTACAGAGCCACTGGAGTCAGTGTCGGCAGCAGGGAGTCCGTAGGGAGCTGCTGGATTCAGTGTGGGCTGTACAGGATCCGCAGGGAGACGCTGTAGACAGTTTGGGTTATAGGGAAACTGTAGAGCGCCACTTGAATCAGATTGGACTATACGGAAACTGTAGAGAGACACTGGAGTCAGTGTGGGAGATAGGGAAATGGTACAGCACCACTGGAGACGGTGTGGACTATAGCAAAACCGTAGAGAGCCGCTGGAGTCCTTGTGGTATTATGGGGAAACTGTAGAGAGCCGCTGGAATGAGTGTGGTCTATAGGGAATCTGTCGAGAGGCACTGGAGTCAGTGTTGGCTATAGGGAAACCGTAGAGAGGCATTGGACTCAATTGCAGGCTATAGAAGAACCGTAGATAGCCGCTGGAGGCAGTGTGGGATATAGTGGAACCATAGAGAGCCGCTGGAGTCAGTGTGGGCTATAGGGAAACTGTAAAGAGCCACTGGATTCAATCTCAGGCTATAGGGGCACCGTTGAGAGCCATTAGAGTCCCTGTGGGATATTGGGAAACCGTAGAGAGCCACAGCAGTCAGTGTGGGATATAGGGGAATTGTAGAGAGCCACTGGAGTCAGTGTGGGATATAGGGAGACCGTATAGAGCCATTGGAGTCAGTGTGTGCTATAGGAAAATAGTAGAGAGCCCCTGGAGTCAATGTGGGCTATAGGGAAACACTAGAAAGCCACTGGACTATGTGTGGGATATAACAAAACCATGGAGATCCGCTTGAGCCAGTGAGGGCATTACGTAAACCGTAGAGAGCCACTGGACACTGTGTGGAATATAGGGAAAGGGTTGAATGCGGCTGGATTCTGTGTTGGATACAGGGAAACTTTGGAGAGCCGCTGGAGACAGTGTGGTCTATTGGGAATCTGTAGAGAGCCGCTGGATTCAGTGTGGGGTATACGGAAACTGTAGAGAGCCTCTGGAGTCATTGTGGGCTATCAGGAAACAGTACAGAGCCGCTGGAGTCAGTGTGGAATATAGGGAAACCGTAAAGAGCCACTGGATTCAATCTCAGGCTATAGGGGCACCGTTGAGAGCCATTAGAGTCCCTGTGGGATATTGGGAAACCGTAGAGAGCCACTGCAGTCAGTGTGGGATATAGGGGAATTGTAGAGAGCCACTGGAGTCAGTGTGGGAGATAGGGAAACAGTACAGCGCCACTGGAGACGGTGTGGACTATAGCGAAACCGTAGAGAGCCCGCTGGAGTCCTTGTGGTATTATAGGGAAACTGTAGATAGCCGCTGGATTCAGTGTGGGCTATAGGGAATCTGTAGAGAGGCACTGGAGTCAGTGTGTGATATAGGGGAACCGGAGAGAGCCAGTGGAGTTAGTAGGGGCTATTGGGAAAACGTAGAGACCCACTGAACTCTGTGTGGGCTATAGGGAAAAAATAGAGAGATGCTGGAGTCAGTGTGGGCTTTAAGGAACACGTAGAGTGACACTAGAGTCAGTGTGGACTATAGGGAAACCGTAGAGAGACACTGATGTCAGTGTTGGCCATAGGCAAACCGCAGAATCCCTCTGGAGCCAGTGTGGAATATAACAAATCCTTGGAGAGGCGTTAGAGCCAGTGTGCGCTATAGGAAACCGTAGAGGGCCGTGGAGTCAGTATGGGCTATAGGGAAACCGTAGAGAGAGATTGGACTCAATTGCAGGCTATAGAAGAACCGTATATAGCCGCTGGAGTCAGTGTGGGATATAGTGGAACCATAGATAGCCGCTGGAGTCAGTGTGGGCTATAGGGAAAACGTAAATAGCCACTGGATTCAATCTCAAGCTATAGAAGAACCGCAGATAACCGCTGGAGTCAGTGTGGGCTATAGGGAAACCGTAAAGAGCCACTGTTTTCAATCTCAGGCTATAGGGGCACCGTTGAGAGCCATTAGAGTCCCTGTGGGATATTGGGAAACCGTAGAGAGCCACTGCAGTCAGTGTGGGATATAGGGAGACCATATAGAGCCATTGGAGTCAGTGTGTGCTATAGGAAAACAGTAGAGAGCCACTGGAGTCACTGTTGGCTATAGGGAAACACTAGAAAGCCACTGGACTATGTGTGGGATATAACAAAACCATGGAGACCGCTTGAGCCAGTGAGGGCATTACTTAAACCACAGAGAGCCACTGCAGACTGTGTGGAATACAGAGAAAGGGTTGAAAGCCGCTGGAGTCTGTGCTGGATACAGGGAAACTTTAGGGAGCTGCTGGAGACAGTGTGGTCTATAGGGAATCTGTAGATAGCCGCTGGATTCAGTGTGGGCTATAGGGAAACCGTAGAGAGCCTCTGGAGACATTGTGGGCTATAATGAAACGGTACAGAGCCACTGGAGTCAGTGTCGGCAGCAGGGAGTCCGTAGGGAGCTGCTGGATTCAGTGTGGGCTATACAGAATCCGTAGAGAGCTGCTGGATTCAGTGTCGGCTATACAGAATCCGTAGAGAGCTGCTGGAGTCAGTGTCGGCAGCAAGGAGTCCCTAGAGAGCTGCTGGATTCAGTGTGGGCTATACAGAAGCTGTAGAGAGCTGCTGGATTCAATGTGGGCTATACAGAAGCCGTAGAGAGCTGCTGGAGTCAGTGTGGGTTATAGGGAAAAAGTAAACAGCAACTGCAGTAAGTGTGGACTATAGGAAAACTATTCAGAGATGCTGGAGTCATTGTGGACTTTTAGGAAACCATAGAGAGCCACTGGAGTCAGTGTGTGATATAGGGGATCCGTAGAGATCCAGTGGAGGTAGTGTGGGATTTAGTTAAACTGCAGAGAGCCACTGGAGTCAGTGTGTGCTTTAGGGAAACTGTAGAGAGATGTTGGAGTCAGTGTGGGATATAGGGAAACCGTAGAGTGCCACTGGAGTCAGTCTGGACTAAAGGGAAAGCTTAGAGAGACATTGGAATCAGTGTGGGAGATAGGGAAACCGTACAGGGCCACTGCAGACTGTGTGGAATATAGGGAAACCGTAGAGAGCTGCTGGAGTCCGTGTGGTCTCTCGGGAATCCGTAGATACCCGCTGGATTCAGTTTGGGGTATAGGAAACTGTAGAGAGCGATTGAAGTCAGTATGGGCTATAGGGAAACCGTAGAAAGCCACGGGAGTCATTGTGCAATATAAGAAAACCGTGGAGAGCCGCTGGAGACTGTCTGGGCTATTGGGAAAACGTCGAGAGCTGCTGGAGTCAGTGTGGGCAATAAGGAAAGCGTAGAGAGACATTGGACCAAACTGCAGTCTATCGGGAAACCTTAGATAACCGCTGGAATCAGCATGGGATATGGTCGAACCGCAGAGATCTACTGGAGATAGTGTGGGCTATAGAGAAATCATAGAGAGCTGGTGGAGTCAATGTGGGCTAAAGGGAAACACTAGAAAGCCACTGGATTCAGTGTGGAGTATAACGAAACTGTGGAGAGTCGCACGAGCCAGTGTAGGCATTAGGGAAACTGTAGAGAACCACCGGGTACAGTGCGGGCTGTAGGGAAATTGTGGAGAGCCACTGGACACATTGTCGGATATAGGGAAACCGTAGAGAGGCAGTGGTTTCATTGTGGGATATAGGGAAACCATACAGAACCACTGGAGTTATTGCGGACTGTAGGGAAACCATAGAGATCCACTGAAAGTCAGGGTGGGATATAGGGAAATCGTAGAGAGTCACTGGAATCAGTGTGTTCTATAGGCAAAGCGAAGAGAGCCACTGGAGTCAATCGCTGGCTATAGGGAAGCCGTTGAAAGCCGCTGGAGACAGTGTGGTCTATAGGAAACCGTAGAGAGCCGCTGGATTCAGTATGGGCTATAGAAAAACCGTAGAGAGACAATGGAGTCAGTGTTGGCTATAGGGGATAGTTAGAGAGCCACTGGAGTTTGTGTGGACTATAGGGAAACCGTAGAGAGCCACTGGATTCAGTGTGCAATATCGGGGAACCGAAGAGAGCCACTGGAGGTAGTGTGGGCTTTAGTGAAACTGCACACAGCCACTTGAGTCTGTGTGGGCTATAGGGAAACCGCAGGGAGAGGCTGGAGACAGTGTGGGCTATAGGGAAACCGTAGAGCGCCACTTGAATCAGTCTGGACTGTAGGGAATCCGTAGAGAGACACTGGAGTCAGTGTGGGAGATAGGGAAATGGAACAGCGCCACTGGAGACGGTGTGGAATATTTTGAAACCGTAGAGAGCCGCTGGAGTCCATTTGGTATATAGGGAAACCATAGAGAGCCGCTGGAATCATAGTGGTCTATAGGGAATCTGTAGAGAGGCACTGGAGTCAGTGTGTGATATAGGGGAACCGGAGAGAGCCAGTGGAGTTAGTATGGGCTATTGGGAAAATGTAGAGACCCACTGAACTCTGTGTGGGCTATAGGGAAACCATAGAGAGATGCTGGAGTCAGTGTGGGCTTTAAGGAACACGTAGAGTGACGCTGGAGTCAGTGTGGTCTATAGGGAAACCGTAGAGAGACACTGAAGTCAGTGTCGGCCATAGGCAAACCGCAGAAACCTACTGGAGTCAGTATGGAATATAACAAATCCTTGGAGAGGCGTTAGAGCCAGTGTGCGCTATAGGGAAACCGTAGAGGGCCGCTGAAGTCAGTATGGGCTATAGGGAAACCATAGAGAGACATTGGACTCAATTGCAGGCTATAGAAGAACAGTAGATAGCCGCTGGAGTCAGTGTGGGCTTTAGGGAAACCGTAAATAGCCACAGGATTCAATCTCAGGCTATAGGGGCACCGTTGAGAGCCATTAGAGTCCCTGTGGGATATTGGGAAACCGTAGAGAGCCACTGCAGTCAGTGTGGGATATAGGGGAATTGTAGAGAGCCGCTGCAGTCAGTGTGGGATATAGGGTATTGTCGAGAGCCACTGGAGTCAGTTTGGGATATAGGGAGACCATATAGAGCCGTTGGAGTCAGTGTGTGCTATAGGAAAACAGTAGTGAGCCACTGGAGTCAATGTGGGCTATAGGGAAACACTAGAAAGCCACTGGACGTTGTGTGGGCTATAACAAATCCATGGAGATCCGCTTGAGCCAGTGAGGGCATTACGGAAACCGCAGAGAGCCACTGGAGACTGTGTGGAATATAGGGAAAGGGTTGAAAGCCGCTGGAGTCTGTGCTGGATACAGGGAAACTTTAGGGAGCCACTGGAGACAGTGTGGTCTATAGGGAATCTGTAGAGAGCCGCTGGATTCAGTGTGGGCTATAGGGAAACCGTAGAGAGCCTCTGGAGACATTGTGGGCTATAATGAAACGGTACAGAGCCACTGGAGTCAGTGTCGGCAGCAGGGAGTCCGTAGGGAGCTGCTGTATTCAGTGTGGGCTATACAGAATCCGCAGAGAGCCGCTGGATTCAGTGTGGGCTATACAGAATCCGTAGAGAGCTGCTGGATTCAGTGTGGGCTATGCAGAATCCGCAGAGAGCCGCTGGAGTCAGTGTCGGCTATAGCGAGTCCATAGAGAGCTGCTGGATTCAATGTGGGCTATACAGAAGCCGTAGAGAGCTGCTGGTGTCAGTGTGCGTTATAGGGAAAAAGTAAAAAGCCACTGCAGTAAGTGTGGACTATAGGAAAACCATGCAGAGATGCTGGAGTCATTGTGGACTTTTAGGAAACCATAGAGAGCCTCTGGAGTCAGTGTGGGATATAGGGGATCCGTAGAGATCCAGTGGAGGTAGTGTGGGATTTAGTGAAACTGCAGAGAGCCACTGGAGTCAGTGTGTGCTTTAGGGAAACCGTAGAGAGATGCTGGAGTCAGTGTGGGCTATAGGGAAACCGTAGAGTGCCACTGCAGTCAGTCTGGACTAAAGGGAAAGCTTAGAGAGACATTGGAATCAGTGTGGGAGATAGGGAAACCGTACAGAGCCGCTGGAGACTGTGTGGAATATAGGGAAACCGTAGAGAGCTGCTGGAGTCCGTGTGGTCTTTCAGGAATCCGTAGAGACCCGCTGGATTCAGTTTGGGCTATAGGAAACCGTAGAGAGCCATGGAAGTCAGTATGGGCTATAGGGAAACCGTGGAATGCCACGGGAGTCAGTGTGCAATATAACAAAGCCGTGGAGAGCCGCTGGAGACTGTATGGGTTATAGGGAAACCATCGAGAGCTGCTGGAGTCAATGTGGGCAATAACGAAACCGTAGAGAGACATTGGACCAAACTGCAGTCTTTCAGGAAAACTTAGATAACCGCTGGAATCAGCGTGGGATATGGTCGTACCGCCGAGAGCTACTGGAGATAGTGTGGGCTAGAGAGAAATCATAGAGAGCTGGTGGAGTCAATGTGGGCTAAAGGGAAACATTAGAAAGCCACTGGATTCAGTGTGGAATATAATTAAACTGTGGAGAGCCACACGAGCCAGTGTGGGCATTAGGGAAACTGTACAGAGCCACCGGGTACAGTGCGGGCTATAGGAAAATTGTAGAGAGCCACTGGATACATTGTCGGATATAGGGAAACCGTAGAGAGGCGGTGGTTTCATTGTGGGATATAGGGAAACCGTATAGAACCACTGGAGTTATTGCGGACTGTAGGGAAACCATAGAGAACCAGTGAAAGTTCGGGTGGGATATAGGGAAATCGTAGAGAGTCACTGGAATCAGTGTATTCTATAGGCAAAGCGAAGAGAGCCACTGGAGTCAATCGTTGGCTATAGGGAATCCGTTGAAAGCCGAAGGAGACCGTGTGGTCTATAGGAAACCGTAGAGGCCCGCTGGATTCAGTGTAGGCTATAGAGAAACCGTAGAGAGGCAATGGAGTCAGTGTTGGCTATAGGGGATCGTTAGAGAGCCACTGGAGTTTGTGTGGACTATAGGGAAACCGCAGAGAGCCACTGGATTCAGTGTGCAATATCGGGGAACCGAAGAGAGCCACTGGAGGTAGTGTGGGCTTTAGTGAAACTGCACACAGCCACTTGAGTCTGTGTGGGCTATAGGGAAACCGCAGGGAGAGGCTGGAGACAGTGTGGGCTATAGGGAAACCGTAGAGCGCCACTTGAATCAGTCTGGACTGTAGGGAATCCGTAGAGAGACACTGGAGTCAGTGTGGGAAATAGGAAAATGGTACAGCGCAACTGGAGATGGTGTGGAATATAGTGAAACCGTAGAGAGCCGCTGGAGTCCATTTGGTATTATCGGGAAACCGTAGAGAGCCGCTGGATTCAGTGTGGTCTATAGGGAATCTGTAGAGAGGCACTGGATTCAGTGTGGGATATACGGGAACCGGAGAGAGCCAGTGGAGTTAGTATGGGCTATTGGGAAAACGTAGAGCCACTGAAATCTGTGTGGGCTATTGGGAAAAAATAGAGAGATGCTGGAGTCAGTGTGGGCTTTAAGGAACACATAGAGTGACACTGGAGACAGTGTGGTCTATAGGGAAACTGTAGAGAGACACTGAAGTCAGTGTCGGCCATAGGCAAACCGCAGAAACCCACTGGAGTCAGTGTGGAATATAACAAATCCTTGGAGAGGCGTTAGAGCCTGTGTATGCTATAGGGAAACCGTAGAGGGCTACTGAAGTCAGTATGGGCTATAGGGAAACCGTAGAGAGACATTGGGCTCAATTGCAGGCTATAGAAGACCCGTAGATAGCCGCGGGAGTCAGTGTGGGATATAGTGGAACCATAGATAGCCGCTGGAGTCAGTGTGGGCTATAGGGAAACCATAGAGAGCCTCTGGAGACATTGTGGGCTATAATGAAACGGTACAGAGCCACTGGAGTCAGTGTCGGCAGCAGGGAGTCTGTAGGGAGCTGCTGGATTCAGTGTCGGCTATAGCGAGTCCGTAGAGAGCAGCTGGATTCAGTGTGGGCTATACAGAATCCGTAGAGAGCTGCTGGAGTCAGTGTCGGCTATAGCGAGTCCGTAGAGAGCTGCTGGATTCAGTGTGGGCTATACAGAAGCCGTAGAGAGCTGCTGGTGTCAGTGTGCGTTATAGGGAAAAAGTAAAAAGCCACTGCAGTAAGTGTGGACTATAGGAAAACCATGCAGAGATGCTGGAGTCATTGTGGACTTTAAGGAAACCAGAGAGAGCCTCTGGAGTCACTGTGGGATATAGGGGATCCGTAGAGATCCAGTGGAGGTAGTGTGGGATTTAGTGAAACTGCAGAGAGCCACTGGAGTCAGTGTGTGCTTTAGGGAAACCGTAGAGTGCCACTGGAGTCAGTCTGGGCTATAAGGTAACCTTAGAGAGACACTTGAATCAGTGTGGCAGATAGGGAAACCGTACAGAGCCACTGGAGACTGTGTGGAATATAGGGAAATGGTAGAGAGCTGCTGGAGTCCGTGTGGTCTTTCAGGAATCCGTAGAGACCCGCTGGATTCAGTTTGGGCTATAGGAAACCGTAGAGAGCCATTGAAGTCAGTATGGGCTATAGGGAAACCGTAGAAAGCCACGGGATTCATTGTGCAATATAACAAACCTGTGGAGGGCCGCTGGAGCCTGTGTGGGTTATAGGGAAACCGTCGAGAGCTGCTGGAGTCAGTGTGGGCAATAAGGAAACCGTAGAGAGACATTGGACCAAACTGCAGTCTATCGGGAAAACTTAGATAACCGCTGGAATCAGCGTGGGATATGGTGGAACCGAAGAGAGCTACTGGAGATAGTGTGGGCTATAGAGAAATCATAGAGATCTGGTGGAGTCAATGTGGGCTAAAGGGAAACACTAGAAAGCCACTGGATTCAGTGTGGAATATAATGAAAATGTGGAGAGCCGCACGAGCCAGTGTGGGCATTAGGGAAACTGTACAGAGCCACCGGGTACAGTGCGGGCTATAGGGAAATTGTAGAGAGCCACTGGATACATTGTCGGATATAGGGAAACCGTAGAGAGGCGGTGGTTTCATTGTGGGATATAGGGAAACCGTATAGAACCACTGGAGTTATTGTGGACTGTAGGGAAACCATAGAGAACCAGTGAAAGTCCGGGTGGGATATAGGGAAATCGTAGAGAGTCACTGGAATCAGTGTATTCTATAGGCAAAGCGAAGAGAGCCACTGGAGTTAATCGCTGGCTATAGGGAAGCTGTTGAAAGCCGCTGGAGACCGTGTGGTCTGTAGGAAACCGTAGAGAGGCGCTGGATTCAGTATGGGCCATAGGGAAACCGTAGAGAGACAATGGAGTCAGTGTTGGCTATAGGGGATAGTTAGAGAGCCACTGGAGTTTGTGTGGACTATAGGGAAACCGTAGAGAGCCACTGGATTCAGTGTGTAATATCGGGGAACCGAAGAGAGCCACTGGAGGTAGTGTGGGCTTTAGTGAAACTGCACACAGCCAATTGAGTCTGTGTGGGCTATAGGGAAACCGCAGGGAGAGGCTGGAGACAGTGTGGGCTATAGGGAAAGCGTAGAGCGCCACTTGAATCAGTCTGGACTATAGGGAATCCGTAGAGAGACACTGGAGTCAGTGTGGGAGATAGGGAAATGGTACAGCGCCACTGGAGACGGTGTGGAATATAGTGAAACCGTAGAGAGCCGCTGGAGTCCATTTGGTATATAGGGAAAACATAGAGAGACGCTGGAGTCCTTGTGGTATTATAGGGAAACCGTAGAGAGCAACTGGAATCAGTGTTGTCTATAGGGAATCTGTGGAGAGGCACTGGAGTCAGTGTTGGCTATAGGGGAACCGGAGAGAGCCAGCGGAGTTAGTATGGGCTATTGGGAAAACATAGAGACCCACTGAACTCTGTGTGGGCTATAGGGAAACCATAGAGAGATGCTGGAGTCAGTGTGGGCTTTAAGGAACACGTAGAGTGACACTGGAGTCAGTGTGGACTATAGGGAAACCGTAGAAAAACACTGAAGTCAGTGTCGGCCATAGGCAAACCGCAGAATCCCTCTGCAGTCAGTGTGGAATATAACAAATCCTTGGAGAGGCGTTAGAGTCAGTGTGCGCTATAGGAAACCGTACAGGGCCGCTGGAGTCAGTATGGGCTATAGGGAAACCGTAGAGAGACATTGGACTCAATTGCAGGCTATAGAAGAACCGTAGATAGCTGCTGGAGTCAGTGTGGGATATAGTGGAACCGTAGATAGCCGCTGGAGTCAGTGTGGGCTATAGGGAAACCGTAAATAGCCACTGGATTCAATCTCAGGCTATAGGGGCACCGTTGAGAGCCATTAGAGTCCCTGTGGGATATTGGGAAACCGTAGAGAGCCACTTCAGTCAGTGTGGGATATAGGGGAATTGTAGAGAGCCACTGGAGTCAGTGTGGGATATAGGAAAACAGTAGTGAGCCACTGGAGTCAATGTGGGCTATAGGGAAACACTAGAAAACCACTGGACGATGTGTGGGCTATTACAAATCCATGGAGATCCGCTTGAGCCAGTGAGGGCATTACGGAAACCGCACAGAGCCACTGGAGACTGTGTGGAATATAGGGAAAGGGTTGAAAGCCGTTGGAGTCTGTGCTGGATACAGGGAAACTTTCGGGAGCTGCTGGAGACAGTGTGGTCTATAGGGAATCTGTAGATAGCCGCTGGATTCAGTGTGGGCTATAGGGAAAACGTAGAGAGCCTCTGGAGACATTGTGGGCTATAATGGAACGGTACAGAGCCACTGGAGTCAGTGTCGGCAGCAGAGAGTCCGTAGGGAGCTGCTGGATTCAGTGTGGGCTGTACAGGATCCGCAGGGAGACGCTGTAGACAGTTTGGGTTATAGGGAAACTGTAGAGCGCCACTTGAATCAGATTGGACTATACGGAAACTGTAGAGAGACACTGGAGTCAGTGTGGGAGATAGGGAAATGGTACAGCACCACTGGAGACGGTGTGGACTATAGCAAAACCGTAGAGAGCCGCTGGAGTCCTTGTGGTATTATGGGGAAACTGTAGAGAGCCGCTGGAATGAGTGTGGTCTATAGGGAATCTGTCGAGAGGCACTGGAGTCAGTGTTGGCTATAGGGGAACCGGAGAGAGCCAGCGGAGTTAGTATGGGCTATTGGGAAAACATAGAGACCCACTGAACTCTGTGTGGGCTATAGGGAAACCGTAGAGAGACACTGAAGTCAGTGTCGGCCATAGGGAAACCGTAGAAACCCACTGGAGTCAGAGTGGAACATAACAAATCCTTGGAGAGGCTTTAGAGCCAGTGTGCGCTATAGGGAAATCGTAGAGGGCCGCTGTAGTCAGTGTGGGCTATAGGGAAACTGTAGAGAGGCATTGGACTCAATTGCAGGCTATAGAAGAACCGTAGATAGCCGCTGGAGGCAGTGTGGGATATAGTGGAACCATAGAGAGCCGCTGGAGTCAGTGTGGGCTATAGGGAAACCGTAAAGAGCCACTGGATTCAATCTCAGGCTATAGGGGCACCGTTGAGAGCCATTAGAGTCCCTGTGGGATATTGGGAAACCGTAGAGAGCCACTGCAGTCAGTGTGGGATATTGGGAAACCGTAGAGAGCCACTGGAGTCAGTGTGGGATATAGGGAGACCGTATAGAGCCATTGGAGTCAGTGTGTGCTATAGGAAAATAGTAGAGAGCCCCTGGAGTCAATGTGGGCTATAGGGAAACACTAGAAAGCCACTGGACTATGTGTGGGATATTACAAAACCATGGAGATCCGCTTGAGCCAGTGAGGGCATTACGTAAACCGTAGAGAGCCACTGGACACTGTGTGGAATATAGGGAAAGGGTTGAATGCGGCTGGATTCTGTGTTGGATACAGGGAAACTTTGGAGAGCCGCTGGAGACAGTGTGGTCTATTGGGAATCTGTAGAGAGCCGCTGGATTCAGTGTGGAGTATACGGAAACTGTAGAGAGCCTCTGGAGTCATTGTGGGCTATCGGGAAACAGTACAGAGCCGCTGGAGTCAGTGTGGGCTATAGGGAAACCGTAAAGAGCCACTGGATTCAATCTCAGGCTATAGGGGCACCGTTGAGAGCCATTAGAGTCCCTGTGGGATATTGGGAAACCGTAGAGAGCCACTGCAGTCAGTGTGGGATATAGGGGAATTGTAGAGAGCCACTGGAGTCAGTGTGGGAGATAGGGAAACAGTACAGCGCCACTGGAGACGGTGTGGACTATAGCGAAACCGTAGAGAGCCGCTGGAGTCCTTGTGGTATTATAGGGAAACTGTAGATAGCCGCTGGATTCAGTGTGGGCTATAGGGAATCTGTGGAGAGGCACTGGAGTCAGTGTTGGCTATAGGGGAAAGGAGAGAGCCAGTGGAGTTAGTATGGGCTATTGGGAAAACGTAGAAAACCTCTGAACTCTGTGTGGGCTATAGGGAAAAAATAGAGAGATGCTGGAGTCAGTGTGGGCTTTAAGGAACACGTAGAGTGACACTAGAGTCAGTGTGGACTATAGGGAAACCGTAGAGAGACACTGATGTCAGTGTTGGCCATAGGCAAACCGCAGAATCCCTCTGGAGTCAGTGTGGAATATAACAAATCCTTGGAGAGGCGTTAGAGCCAGTGTGCGCTATAGGAAACCGTAGAGGGCCGTGGAGTCAGTATGGGCTATAGGGAAACCGTAGAGAGAGATTGGACTCAATTGCAGGCTATAGAAGAACCGTAGATAGCCGCTGGAGTCAGTGTGGGATATAGTGGAACCATAGATAGCCGCTGGAGTCAGTGTGGGCTATAGGGAAAACGTAAATAGCCACTGGATTCAATCTCAAGCTATAGAAGAACCGCAGATAACCGCTGGAGTCAGTGTGGGCTATAGGGAAACCGTAAAGAGCCACTGTTTTCAATCTCAGGCTATAGGGGCACCGTTGAGAGCCATTAGAGTCCCTGTGGGATATTGGGAAACCGTAGAGAGCCACTGCAGTCAGTGTGGGATATAGGGAGACCATATAGAGCCATTGGAGTCAGTGTGTGCTATAGGAAAACAGTAGAGAGCCACTGGAGTCACTGTTGTCTATAGGGAAACACTACAAAGCCACTGGACTATGTGCAGGATATAACAAAATCATGGAGACCGCTTGAGCCAGTGAGGGCGTTATGGAAACCGCAGAGAGCCACTGGAGACTGTGTGGAATATAGGGAAAGGGTTGAAAGCCGCTGGAGTCTGTGTTGGATACAGGGAAACTTTAGGGAGCCGCTGGAGACAGTGTGGTCTATAGGGAATCTGTAGATAGCCGCTGGATTCAGTGTGGGCTATAGGGAAACCGTAGAGAGCCTCTGGAGACATTGTGGGCTATAATGAAACGGTACAGAGCCACTGGAGTCAGTGTCGGCAGCAGGGAGTCCATAGAGAGCTGCTGGATTCAGTGTGGGCTATACAGAAGCCGTAGAGAGCTGCTGGAGTCAGTGTGGGTTATAGGGAAAACGTAAAAAGCCACTGCAGTAACTGTGGACTATAGGAAAACCATGCAGAGATGCTGGAGTCATTGTGGACATTAAGGAAACCATAGAGAGCCACTGGAGTAAGGGTGGGATATAGGGGATCCGTAGACATCCAGTGGAGGTAGTGTGGGATTTAGTGAAACTGCAGAGAGCCACTGGAGTCAGTGTGGGATAGAGGGGATCCATAGAGATCCAGTGGAGGTAGTGTGGGATTTAGTGAAACTGCAGAGAGCTACTGGAGTCAGTGTGTGCTTTAGGGAAACCGCAGAGAGACACTGGAGTCAGTGTGGGAGATAGGGAAATGGTACAGCGCCACTGGAGATGGTGTGGAATATAGTGAAACTGTAGAGAGCCACTGGAGTCCATTTGGTATATAGGGAAAACATAGAGAGACACTGGAGTCCTTGTGGTATTATAGGGAAACCGTAGAGAGCAACTGGAATCAGTGTTGTCTATAGGGAATCTGTGGAGAGGCACTGGAGTCAGTGTTGGCTATAGGGGAACCGGAGAGAGCCAGTGGAGTTAGTATGGGCTATTGGGAAAACGTAGAGACCCACTGAACTCTGTGTGGGCTATAGGGAAACCATAGAGAGATGCTGGAGTCAGTGTGGGCTTTAAGGTATACGTAGAGTGACACTGGAGTCAGTGTGGACTATAGGGAAACCGTAGAAAAACACTGAAGTCAGTGTCGGCCATAGGCAAACCGCAGAATCCCTCTGCAGTCAGTGTGGAATATAACAAATCCTTGGAGAGGCGTTAGAGTCAGTGTGCGCTATAGGAAACCGTACAGGGCCGCTGGAGTCAGTATGGGCTATAGGGAAACCGTAGAGAGACATTGGACTCAATTGCAGGGTATAGAAGAACCGTAGATAGCTGCTGGAGTCAGTGTGGGATATAGTGGAACCGTAGATAGCCGCTGGAGTCAGTGTGGGCTATAGGGAAACCGTAAATAGCCATTGGAGTCAGTGTTGGCAGCAGGGAGTCCTTAGGGAGCTGTTGGATTCAGTGTGGGCTATAGCGAGTCCGTAGAGAGCAGCTGGATTCAGTGTGGGCTATACAGAATCCGTAGAGAGCTGCTGGAGTCAGTGTCGGCTATAGCGAGTCCGTAGAGAGCTGCTGGATTCAGTGTGGGCTATACAGAAGCCGTAGAGAGCTGCTGGTGTCAGTGTGCGTTATAGGGAAAAAGTAAAAAGCCACTGCAGTAAGTGTGGACTATAGGAAAACCATGCAGAGATGCTGGAGTCATTGTGGACTTTAAGGAAACCAGAGAGAGCCTCTGGAGTCACTGTGGGATATAGGGGATCCGTAGAGATCCAGTGGAGGTAGTGTGGGATTTAGTGAAACTGCAGAGAGCCACTGGAGTCAGTGTGTGCTTTAGGGAAACCGTAGAGAGATGCTGGAGTCAGTGTGGGCTATAGGGATACCGTAGAGTGCCACTGGAGTCAGTCTGGGCTATAGGGTAACCTTAGAGAGACACTTGAATCAGTGTGGCAGATAGGGAAACCGTACAGAGCCACTGGAGACTGTGTGGAATATAGGGAAACGGTAGAGAGCTGCTGGAGTCCGTGTGGTCTTTCAGGAATCCGTAGAGACCCGCTGGATTCAGTTTGGGCTATAGGAAACCGTAGAGAGCCATTGAAGTCAGTATGGGCTATAGGGAAACCGTAGAAAGCCACGGGATTCATTGTGCAATATAACAAACCTGTGGAGGGCCGCTGGAGCCTGTGTGGGTTATAGGGAAACCGTCGAGAGCTGCTGGAGTCAGTGTGGGCAATAAGGAAACCGTAGAGAGACATTGGACCAAACTGCAGTCTATCGGGAAAACTTAGATAACCGCTGGAATCAGCGTGGGATATGGTGGAACCGAAGAGAGCTACTGGAGATAGTGTGGGCTATAGAGAAATCATAGAGATCTGGTGGAGTCAATGTGGGCTAAAGGGAAACACTAGAAAGCCACTGGATTCAGTGTGGAATATAATGAAACTGTGGAGAGCCGCACGAGCCAGTGTGGGCATTAGGGAAACTGTACAGAGCCACCGGGTACAGTGTGGGCTATAGGGAAATTGTAGAGAGCCACTGGATACATTGTCGGATATAGGGAAACCGTAGAGAGGCGGTGGTTTCATTGTGGGATATAGGGAAACCGTATAGAACCACTGGAGTTATTGTGGACTGTAGGGAAACCATAGAGAACCAGTGAAAGTCCGGGTGGGATATAGGGAAATCGTAGAGAGTCACTGGAATCAGTGTATTCTATAGGCAAAGCGAAGAGAGCCACTGGAGTTAATCGCTGGCTATAGGGAAGCTGTTGAAAGCTGCTGGAGACCGTAGGAAACCGTAGAGAGGCGCTGGATTCAGTATGGGCCATAGGGAAACCGTAGAGAGACAATGGAGTCAGTGTTGGCTATAGGGGATAGTTAGAGAGCCACTGGAGTTTGTGTGGACTATAGGGAAACCGTAGAGAGCCACTGGATTCAGTGTGTAATATCGGGGAACCGAAGAGAGCCACTGGAGGTAGTGTGGGCTTTAGTGAAACTGCACACAGCCAATTGAGTCTGTGTGGGCTATAGGGAAACCGCAGGGAGAGGCTGGAGACAGTGTGGGCTATAGGGAAAGCGTAGAGCACCACTTGAATCAGTCTGGACTATAGGGAATCCGTAGAGAGACACTGGAGTCAGTGTGGGAGATAGGGAAATGGTACAGCGCCACTGGAGACGGTGTGGAATATAGTGAAACTGTAGAGAGCCGCTGGAGTCCATTTGGTATATAGGGAAAACATAGAGAGACGCTGGAGTCCTTGTGGTACTATAGGGAAACCGTAGAGAGCAACTGGAATCAGTGTTGTCTATAGGGAATCTGTGGAGAGGCACTGGAGTCAGTGTTGGCTATAGGGGAACCGGAGAGAGCCAGTGGAGTTAGTATGGGCTATTGGGAAAACATAGAGACCCACTGAACTCTGTGTGGGCTATAGGGAAACCATAGAGAGATGCTGGAGTCAGTGTGGGCTTTAAGGTATACGTAGAGTGACACTGGAGTCAGTGTGGACTATAGGGAAACCGTAGAAAAACACTGAAGTCAGTGTCGGCCATAGGCAAACCGCAGAATCCCTCTGCAGTCAGTGTGGAATATAACAAATCCTTGGAGAGGCGTTAGAGTCAGTGTGCGCTATAGGAAACCGTACAGGGCCGCTGGAGTCAGTATGGGCTATAGGGAAACCGTAGAGAGACATTGGACTCAATTGCAGGCTATAGAAGAACCGTAGATAGCTGCTGGAGTCAGTGTGGGATATAGTGGAACCGTAGATAGCCGCTGGAGTCAGTGTGGGCTATAGGGAAACCGTAAATAGCCACTGGATTCAATCTCAGGCTATAGGGGCACCGTTGAGAGCCATTAGAGTCCCTGTGGGATATTGGGAAACCGTAGAGAGCCACTTCAGTCAGTGTGGGATATAGGGGAATTGTAGAGAGCCACTGGAGTCAGTGTGGGATATAGGAAAACAGTAGTGAGCCACTGGAGTCAATGTGGGCTATAGGGAAACACTAGAAAACCACTGGACTATGTGTGGGCTATTACAAATCCATGGAGATCCGCTTGAGCCAGTGAGGGCATTACGGAAACCGCACAGAGCCACTGGAGACTGTGTGGAATATAGGGAAAGGGTTGAAAGCCGTTGGAGTCTGTGCTGGATACAGGGAAACTTTCGGGAGCCGCTGGAGACAGTGTGGTCTATAGGGAATCTGTAGATAGCCGCTGGATTCAGTGTGGGCTATAGGGAAAACGTAGAGAGCCTCTGGAGACATTGTGGGCTATAATGAAACGGTACAGAGCCACTGGAGTCAGTGTCGGCAGCAGAGAGTCCGTAGGGAGCTGCTGGATTCAGTGTGGGCTGTACAGGATCCGCAGGGAGACGCTGTAGACAGTTTGGGTTATAGGGAAACTGTAGAGCGCCACTTGAATCAGATTGGACTATACGGAAACTGTAGAGAGACACTGGAGTCAGTGTGGGAGATAGGGAAATGGTACAGCACCACTGGAGACGGTGTGGACTATAGCAAAACCGTAGAGAGCCGCTGGAGTCCTTGTGGTATTATGGGGAAACTGTAGAGAGCCGCTGGAATGAGTGTGGTCTATAGGGAATCTGTCGAGAGGCACTGGAGTCAGTGTTGGCTATAGGGGAACCGGAGAGAGCCAGCGGAGTTAGTATGGGCTATTGGGAAAACATAGAGACCCACTGAACTCTGTGTGGGCTATAGGGAAACCGTAGAGAGACACTGAAGTCAGTGTCGGCCATAGGGAAACCGTAGAAACCCACTGGAGTCAGAGTGGAACATAACAAATCCTTGGAGAGGCTTTAGAGCCAGTGTGTGCTATAGGGAAATCGTAGAGGGCCGCTGTAGTCAGTGTGGGCTATAGGGAAACCGTAGAGAGGCATTGGACTCAATTGCAGGCTATAGAAGAACCGTAGATAGCCGCTGGAGGCAGTGTGGGATATAGTGGAACCATAGAGAGCCGCTGGAGTCAGTGTGGGCTATAGGGAAACTGTAAAGAGCCACTGGATTCAATCTCAGGCTATAGGGGCACCGTTGAGAGCCATTAGAGTCCCTGTGGGATATTGGGAAACCGTAGAGAGCCACTGCAGTCAGTGTGGGATATTGGGAAACCGTAGAGAGCCACTGCAGTCAGTGTGGGATATAGGGAGACCGTATAGAGCCATTGGAGTCAGTGTGTGCTATAGGAAAATAGTAGAGAGCCCCTGGAGTCAATGTGGGCTATAGGGAAACACTAGAAAGCCACTGGACTATGTGTGGGATATTACAAAACCATGGAGATCCGCTTGAGCCAGTGAGGGCATTACGTAAACCGTAGAGAGCCACTGGACACTGTGTGGAATATAGGGAAAGGGTTGAATGCGGCTGGATTCTGTGTTGGATACAGGAAAACTTTGGAGAGCCGCTGGAGACAGTGTGGTCTATTGGGAATCTGTAGAGAGCCGCTGGATTCAGTGTGGAGTATACGGAAACTGTAGAGAGCCTCTGGAGTCATTGTGGGCTATCGGGAAACAGTACAGAGCCGCTGGAGTCAGTGTGGAATATAGGGAAACCGTAAAGAGCCACTGGATTCAATCTCAGGCTATAGGGGCACCGTTGAGAGCCATTAGAGTCCCTGTGGGATATTGGGAAACCGTAGAGAGCCACTGCAGTCAGTGTGGGATATAGGGGAATTGTAGAGAGCCACTGGAGTCAGTGTGGGAGATAGGGAAACAGTACAGCGCCACTGGAGACGGTGTGGACTATAGCGAAACCGTAGAGAGCCGCTGGAGTCCTTGTGGTATTATAGGGAAACTGTAGATAGCCGCTGGATTCAGTGTGGGCTATAGGGAATCTGTAGAGAGGCACTGGAGTCAGTGTTGGCTATAGGGGAACCGGAGAGAGCCAGTGGAGTTAGTAGGGGCTATTGGGAAAACGTAGAGACCCACTGAACTCTGTGTGGGCTATAGGGAAAAAATAGAGAGATGCTGGAGTCAGTGTGGGCTTTAAGGAACACGTAGAGTGACACTAGAGTCAGTGTGGACTATAGGGAAACCGTAGAGAGACACTGATGTCAGTGTTGGCCATAGGCAAACCGCAGAATCCCTCTGGAGTCAGTGTGGAATATAGCAAATCCTTGGAGAGGCGTTAGAACCAGTGTGCGCTATAGGAAACCGTACAGGGCCGTGGAGTCAGTATGGGCTATAGGGAAACCGTAGAGAGAGATTGGACTCAATTGCAGGCTATAGAAGAACCGTAGATAGCCGCTGGAGTCAGTGTGGGATATAGTGGAACCATAGATAGCCGCTGGAGTCAGTGTGGGCTATAGGGAAAACGTAAATAGCCACTGGATTCAATCTCAAGCTATAGAAGAACCGCAGATAACCGCTGGAGTCAGTGTGGGCTATAGGGAAACCGTAAAGAGCCACTGTTTTCAATCTCAGGCTATAGGGGCACCGTTGAGAGCCATTAGAGTCCCTGTGGGATATTGGGAAACCGTAGAGAGCCACTGCAGTCAGTGTGGGATATAGGGAGACCATATAGAGCCATTGGAGTCAGTGTGGGTTATAGGGAAAACGTAAAAAGCCACTGCAGTAACTGTGGACTATAGGAAAACCATGCAGAGATGCTGGAGTCATTGTGGACATTAAGGAAACCATAGAGAGCCACTGGAGTAAGTGTGGGATATAGGGGATCCGTAGACATCCAGTGGAGGTAGTGTGGGATTTAGTGAAACTGCAGAGAGCCACTGGAGTCAGTGTGGGATAGAGGGGATCCATAGAGATCCAGTGGAGGTAGTGTGGGATTTAGTGAAACTGCAGAGAGCTACTGGAGTCAGTGTGTGCTTTAGGGAAACCGCAGAGAGATGCTGGAGTCAGTGTGGGATACAGGGAAACCGTAGAGTGCCACTGCAGTCAGTCTGGACTATAGGGAAACCTTAGAGAGACACTGGAATCAGTGTGGGAGATAGGGCAACCGTACAGAGCCACTGGAGACTGTGTGGAATATAGGGAAACCGTAGAGAGCTGCTGGAGTCCGTGTGGTCTTTTGGGAATCCGTAGAGACCCGCTGGATTCAGTTTGGGCTATAGGAAACCGTAGAGAGCCACTGAAGTCAGTATGGGCTATAGGAAACCGTAGAAAGCCATTGAAGTCAGTATGGGCTATAGGAAACCGTAGACAGCCATTGAAGTCAGTTTGGGCTATAGGGAAACCGTAGAGTGCCACGGAAGTCAGTATGGGCTATAGGGAAACCGTGGAAAGCCACGGGAGTCAGTGTGCAATATAACAAAGCCGTGGAGAGCCGCTGGAGACTGTCTGGGTTATAGGGAAACCGTCGAGAGCTGCTGGAGTCAGTGTGGGCAATAAGGAAACCGTTGAGAGACATTGGAGCAAACTGCAGTCTATCGGGAAACCTTAGATAACCGCTGGAATCAGCGTGGGATATGGTCGAACCGCAGAGATCTACTGGATATAGTGTTGACTATAGAGAAATCATAGAGAGCTGGTGGAGTCAATGTGGGCTAAAGGGAAACACTAGAAAGCCACATGATTCAGTGTGGAATATAACAAAACTGTGGAGAGCCGCACGAGCCAGTGTGGGCATTAGGGAAACTGTAGAGAGCCACCGGGTACAGTGTGGGCTATAGGGAAATTGTAGAGAGCCACTGGATACATTGTCGGATATAGGGAAAGCATAGAGAGGCGGTGGTTTCATTGTGGGATATAGGGAAACCGTATAGAACCACTGGAGTTATTGCGGACTGTAGGGAAACCATAGAGATCCACTGAAAGTCAGGGTGGGATATAGGGAAATCGTAGAGAGTCACTTGAATCAGTGTGTTCTATAGGCAAAGCGAAGAGAGCCACTGGAGTCAATCGCTGGCTATAGGGAAGCCGTTGAAAGCCGCTGGAGACAGTGTGGTCTATAGGAAACCGTAGAGAGCCGCTGGATTCAGTATGGGCCATAGGGAAACCGTAGAGAGACATTGGAGTCAGTGTGAGCTATAGGGAAACAGTAGAGAGCCACTGGAGTCATTGTGCGCTATAGGGAAATGGTACAGAGCCGCTGCAGTCAGTGTCGGTAACAGCGAGTCCGTAGAGAGCTGCTGGATTCAGTGTGGGCGAAACAGAAGCCGTAGAGAGATGCTGGTGTCAGTTTGGGCTATAGGGAAACAGTAAAAAGTCACTGGAGTAAGTGTGGACTATTTGGAAACCAGAGAGAGCCTCTGCATTTAGTGTGCAGTATAGGAAAAACGTACAGTCAGTGTGGACTATAGAGAAATCATGAAGAGCCGCTGGAGTCAGTTAGGGCTACAGGGAAACCGTAAAGAAGCACTGGATTCAATTTCAGGCTAAAGGGGCACCGTAGAGATCCGCTGGAGTCCGTGTGGGATATATGGGATCCATAGAGAGCCACTGGAGTTAGTGTGGACTGTAGGGAAACTGTAGAGAGCCAATGGAGACAGTGTGGGATATAGGGAAACTGTAGAGAACCATTGGAGACAGTGTGGGATATAGGGGATCGTTAGAGAGCCACTGGAGTTTGTGTGGACTATAGGGAAACCGTAGAGAGCCACTGGAGTCAGTGTGCGATATCAGGGAATCGTAGAGAGCCACTGGAGGTAGTGTGGGCTTTAGTGAAACTGCACACAGCCAATTGAGTCAGTGTGGGCTATAGGGAAACCGCAGGGAGAGGCTGGAGACAGTGTGGGTTATAGGGAAACTGTAGAGCGCCACTTGAATCAGTCTGGACTATACGGAAACTGTAGAGAGACACTGGAGTCAGTGTGGGAGATAGGGAAACGGTACAGCGCCACTGAAGACGATGTGGACTATAGCAAAACCGTAGAGAGCCGCTGGAGTCCTTGTGGTATTATAGGGATACTGTTGAGAGCCGCTGGAATAAGTGTGGTCTATAGGGAATCTGTAGAGAGGCACTGGAGTCAGTGTTGGCTATAGGGGAACAGGAGAGAGCCAGTGGAGTTAGTATGGGCTATTGGGAAAACATAGAGACCCACTGAACTCTGTGTGGGCTATAAGGAATCCATAGAGAGATGCTGGAGTCAGTGTGGGCTTTAAGGAACACGTAGAGTGACACTGGAGTCAGTGTGGACTATCGGGAAACTGTAGAGAGACACTGAATTCAGTGTCGGCCATAGGGAAACCGTAGAAACCCACTGGAGTCAGTGTGGAATATAACAAATCCTTGGAGAGGCGTTAGAGCCAGTGTGCGCTATAGGGAAAGAGTAGAGGGCCGCTGGAGTCAGTATGGGCTATAGGGAAACCGTAGAGAGACATTGGACGCAATTGCAGGCTATAGAAGAACCGTTGATAGCCGCTAGAGTCCGTTTGGGATATAGTGGAACCATAGAGAGCCGCTGGAGTCAGTGTGGGCTTTAGGGAAACCGTAAAGAGCCACTGGATTCAATCTCAGGCTATAGGGGCACCGTTGAGAGCCATTAGAGTCCCTGTGGGATATAGGGAAACCGTAGAGAGCCACAACAGTCAGTGTGGGATATAGGGGAATTGTAGAGAGCCACTGGAGTCAGTGTGGGATATAGGGGAATTGTAGAGAGCCACTGGAGTCAGTGTGGGATATAGGGAGACCGTATAGAGCCATTGGAGTCAGTGTGTGCTATAGGAAAACAGTAGAGAGCCACTGGCGGCACTGTTGGCTATAGGGAAACACTAGAAAGCCACTGGACTATGTGTGGGATATAACAAAACCATGGAGATCTGCTTGAGCCAGTGAGGGCATTACGTAAACCGTAGAGAGCCACTGGATACAGTGTGGATTATAGTGAAAGGGTTGAAAGCCGCTGGAGTCTGTGCTGGATACAGGGAAACTTTAGGGAGCCGCTGGAGACTGTGTGGTCTATTGGGAATCTGTAGAGAGCCGCTGGATTCAGTGTGGGCTATACGGAAACTGTAGAGAGCCTCTGGAGTCATTGTGGGCTATTATGAAACGGTACAGAGCCACTGGAGTCAGTGTCGGCAGCAGGGAGTCCGTAGGGAGCTGCTGGATTCAGTGTGGGCTATACAGAATCCGTAGAGAGCTGCTGGATTCAATGTGGGCTATACAGAATCCGTAGAGAGATGCTGGTGTCAGTGTCGGCTATAGCGAGTCCGTAGAGAGCTGCTGGATTCAATGTGGGCTATACAGAATCCGTAGAGAGATGCTGGTGTCAGTGTCGGCTATAGCGAGTCCGTAGAGAGCTGCTGGATTCAGTGTGGGCTATACAGAAACCGTAGAGAGCTGCTGGTGTCAGTGTGGGTTATAGGGAAAAAGTAAAAAGCCACTGCAGTAAGTGTGGACTATAGGAAAACCATGCAGAGATACTGGAGTCATTGTGGACTTTAAGGAAACCATAGAGAGCCACTGGAGTCAGTGTGGGATATAGGGGATCCGTAGAGATCCAGTGGAGGTAGTGTGGGATTTAGTGAAACTGCAGAGAGCCACTGGAGTCAGTGTGTGCTTTAGGGAAACCACAGAGAGATGCTGGAGTCAGTGTGGGCTATAGGGAGGCCTTAGAGAGATACTGGAATCAGTGTGGGTGATACAGAAACCGGACAGAGCCACTGGAGACAGTGTGGAATATAGGGAAACTGTAGAGAGCTGCTGGAGTCCGTGTGGTCTTTCGGGAATCCGTAGAGACCCACTGGAGTCAGTGTGGGATATAGTGGAACCGCAGATAGCCGCTGGAGTCAGTGTGGGCTATAGGGAAACCGTAAAGAGCCACTAGATTCAATCTCAGGCTATAGGGGCACCTTTGAGAGCCATTGGAGTCCCTGTGGGATATTGGGAAACTGTAGAGAGCCACTGCGGTCAGTGTGGGATATAGGGGAATTGTAGAGAGCCACTGGAGTCCGTGTGGTCTTTCGGGAATCCGTAGAGACCCGCTGGATTCAGTTTGGGCTATAGGAAACCGTAGAGAGCCACTAAAGTCAGTATGGGCTATGGGGAAACCGTAGAAAGCCACTGGAGTCAGTGTGCAATATAACAACGCCGTGGAGAGCTGCTGGAGACAGTTTGGGCTATAGGGAAACTGTCGAGAGCTGCTGGAGTCAGTGTGGGCTATAAGGAAACCGTAGAGAGACATTGGAGCAAATTGCAGGCTATGGGGAAAACTTAGATAACCGCTGGAATCAGCGTGGGATATGGTGGAACCGCAGAGAGCTACTGGAGATAGTTTGGGCTATAGAGAAATCATAGAGAGCCACAGGAGTCAATTTGGGCTAAAGGGATACATTAGAAAGCCACTGGACTATGTGTGGGACATAACAAAACCGTGGAGATCCGCTTGAGCCAGTGAGAGCATTACGGAAACCATAGAGAGCCACTGGATACATTGTGGGCTATAGGGAAATCGTAGAGAGCAACTGGATACATTGTTGGATATAGGGAAACTGTAGGGAGACACTGGAGTCAGAGTGGGATATAGGGGGCCGTAGAGAGCCACTGGATTTAGTGTGGATTATAGGGAAACCGTAGAGAGCCTCTGGAGTCTGTGTGGGATATAGGGATACCGTAGAGAGCTAGTGGAGTCACTGTGGGCTATCGGGAAACAGTAGAGAGCCACTGGAATCACTGTGGGCTGTAGGGAAACTGTACAGAGCTGCTGGAGTCATTGTGGGCTATAGGGAAACCTTAGAAAGCCACTGGAGTAAATGTGGGCTATAGGGAAACTGTAGAGACATGCTGGAGTCACTGTGTGCTATAAGGAAACTGTAGAGTGCCACTGGAGTGTGGACTATAGGGATACCGTAGAGAGACACTGGAGTCAGTGCGGGAGATAGAGAAACCGTATAGAGCCACTGGAGTCAGTGCGGGAGATAGAGAAACCGTATAGAGCCTCTGGAGACTGTGTGGAATATAGGGAAACCGTATAGAGCCACTGGAGACTGTGTGGAATATAGGGAAACCGTAGAGGGCCTCTGGAGACTGTGTGGAATATAGGGAAACCGTAGAGAGCCTCTGGAGACTGTGTGGAATATAGGGAAACCGTATAGAGCCACTGGAGACTGTGTGGAATATAGGGAAACCGTAGAGAGCCGCTGAAGTTCTTGTTGGATATAGGGAAAGCGTAGAGAGCCGCTGGAGTCAGTGTGGTCTATAGAGAAACCGTAGAGAACCACTGGATTCAATTTTAGGCTATTGGGACACCGCAGAGAGCCGCTGGAGTCCGTGTGGTATATAGGGAAACAGTAGAGAGCCATTGGAGTCAGTATGGGATATAGGGGAACCGTAGAGAGACAATGGTGTCAGTGTGGGCTATAGGGAAACAGTAGAGAGCCACTAGAGTCAGTGTGGGCTAAAGGGAAACCGTACAGAGCTGCTGGAGTCAGTGTCAGCCACAGTGAGTCCGGAGAGAGCTGCTGGATTCTGTGTGGGCTATACAGAAGCCGTAGAAAACCATTGGAGTAAGTGTGGACTATAGGGAAACTGTGGAGAGCTGCTGGCGTCATTGTGGACTATAGGGGAATCATAGAGAGCCACCAGAGTCAGTGTGGAATATAGGGGAACCGTAGAGAGCCACTGGAGGTAGTTTGGGCCTCAGTGAAACTGCAGACAGCCACTGAAGTCAGTGCGGGCTACAGGGAAACTGGAGAAAGCCACTGGAGTAAGTATGGACTATAGGAAAACCGTGGAGAGCTGCTCGAGTCATTGTGGACTATAGGGAAATCAGAGGGAACCACTGAAAGTCAGTGTGGGATAGAGGGATATCGTAGAGAGCCACTGGAATCAGTGCAGGCTATAGGGAAACCGTAGAGAGCAACTGGAGTCAATCGCAGGCTATAGGGAAAACGTAGAGAGCTGCTGGAGTCAGGGTGGGATATAGTGGAACCGTAGAGAGCCAGTGGATTCAATCTCAGGCTATAGGGACACAGTAGAGAGCTGCTGGTTTCAGGGTGGTCTATAGGGGAATTGCAGAGAGCCACTGGAGTTAGTGAGGGCTTTCGGGAAACTTTAGAGAGCCACTGGAGTCTGTGTGGGCTGGAGGGAAACTGTAGACAGATGCTAAAGTCAGTGTGGGCTATAAGGAATACGTAGAGAGCCAATGGAGTCAGTGTGGACTATAGGGAAAATGTGGAGATACACTGGAGTCAATCACAGGCTATAGGGAAACCGTAGAGAGACATTGGAGTCAGTGTGGCTTATAGAGAAAAAGCAGAGAGCCGTTGGAAAGAGTGTGGGCTATAGGGAAAGGTTACAGAGCCGCTTGAGTCAATGTCGGCAACCGGGAGTCCATAGAGAGCTGCTGGATTCAGTGTGGGCTATACAGAAGCCGTAGAGAGCTTCTGGTGTCAGCGTGGTCTATCGGGAAACCGTAGAAAGCCACTGGAGTAAGTGTGGAATATAACAAAACCGTGGAGAGCCCCTGGAGCCAGTGTGGGGCAGAGGAAAACCGTAGAGAGCTGCTGGAGTCAGTGTGGGCTATAGGGAAACCGTAGAGAGACATTGGAGCAAATTGCTGGCTATAGGGAAACCTTAGAGAGCCACTGGAATCAGTGTGGGATATGGTGGACCGTAGAGAGCCACTGGAGATAGTGTGGGCTATAGAGAAATCATAGAGAGCCGCTGGAGTCAATGTGGGTTATAGAGAAACCGTAGAGTGCCACTGGAGTCAGTGCGGGATATATGGGAACCGTAGAGAGCCACTGGTCTTAGTGTGGACTATAGGGAAACCGAAGACAGTCAATGGTGTCAGTGTGGGCTATAGGGAAACAGTAGAGAGCGAGTGGAGTCCATGTGGGCTATAGAGAAACACTAGAAAGCCACCGGATTCAGTGTGGAATATAACGAAACCATGGAGAGCCGCAAGAGCCAGTGTGGTCATTAGGGAAAATGTAGAGAGCCTATGGGTACAGTGTGGGCCATAGGGAAATAGTAGAGAGCCACTGGATACATTGTCGGATTTAGGGAAACTGTAGAGAGCCGGTGGTTTCAGTGTGGGATATAGGGAAACCGTAGAGAGCCACTGAAGTTATTGCGGACTGTAGGGAAACCGGAGAGAGACACTGGAGTCAATTGCCGGTTATTGGGACACCGTAGATAGCCGTTGGAGTCAGGGTGGGATATAGTGGAACCGTAGAGAGCCACTGTAGTTGGTGTGTGCTATAGAGGAACCGCAGAGAGCCGCTGGAGACAGTGTGGGCTAAAGGGAAACCGTTGAGTACCACTGGTGTCAGTGTGGACTATAGGGAAATTGTAGAGAGCCACTGGAGTCAGTGTGGGAGATAGGGGGAAAATGTACAGAACCACTGGAGTCTGTGTGGAATATAGGGAAACCATAGAGAGCCACTGGAGTCAGTGTGGTATATAAGGGAATTTTAGAGAGCCACTGCAGTTGGTGTGGGCTATAGGGAATCACTAGAAAGCCACTGGAGTCATTGCGGAATATAACAAAACCGTGGAGAGCCGCTTGAGCCAGTGTTGGCATTAGGGAAAACGTAGTGTGCCAGTGGATACAATGTGGGCTATAGGAAAATCGTAGAGAGCCACTGGATACATTGTCAGATAAAGGGAAACCGTAGGGAGCCACTGGAGTCAGTGTGGGGTATAGGGAAACCGTAGAGAGCCATTGGAGTCACTGTGGGCTGTAGGGAAACAGTAGAGAGCCACTGGAGTCAGTGTGGGGTATAGGGAAACCGTAGAGAGCCATTGGAGTCACTGTGGGCTGTAGGGAAACAGTAGAGAGCCACTGGAGTCAGTGTGGAATATAGGGAACACGTATAGAGCTGCTGGAGTCAGTGTCGGCTACAGGGAGTCCGTAGAGAGCTGCTGGATTCAGTGTGGGCTATACAGAAACCGTAGAGAGCTTCTCGTGTCAGTGTGGTCTATAGGGAAACTGTAGAAAGCCACTGGAGTAAGTGTGGAATATAACAAAACCATGGAGAGCTGCTGGAGCCAGTGTGGGCTTTAGGGAAACCGTAGAGAGCCAATGGAGTTAGTGTAGACTATAGTAAAACTGCAGACAGCCACTGAAGTCAGTGTGAGCTATAGGGAAATCGTAGAGTGCCACTGGAGTCAGTGTGGACTATAAGGATACCGTACAGCGACACTGGAGTCAGTGTGGGAGATAGAGAAACCATACAGAGGCACTGGAGTCAGTGCGGGAGATATAACAAAATCATGGAGACTGCTTGAGCCAGTGAGGGCGTTATGGAAACCGCAGAGAGCCACTGGAGACTGTGTGGAATATAGGGAAACTGTTGAGAGCCGCTGGAGTCTGTGTTGGATACAGGGAAACTTTAGGGAGCCGCTGGAGACTTTGTGGTCTATAGGGAATCTGTAGAGAGCCGCTGGATTCAGTGTGGGCTATAGGGAAACCGTAGAGAGCCTCTGGAGTCAGTGTGGGCTAAATGGAAACCGTAGAAACACACTGGAGTCAGTGTGGAATATAACAATACTGTGGAGAGCGGCTGGAGCCAGGGTGAGCAATTGGAAAACCATAGAGAGCCGCTGGAGTCAGTGTGGGCTATAGGGAAACCGTAGAGAGACACTGGCGACAAAGTGGAACTGTAGAGAGCCACTGGATTTAGTGTGCGCTATAGGGAAAACATAGAGAGCCTTTGGAGTCAGTGTGGGCTATAGGGAAATCATAGAGAGCCGCTGACGTCAGTGTGGGCTATAGGGAAACCGTAAAGAGCCACTGGATTCAATCCCAGGCTATAGGGACACCGTAGAGAGCCACTGGAGTCCGTGTGAGAAATAGGGAATCTGTAGAGAGCCACTGGAGACAGTGTGGGATATAAGGGATCCTTAGAGAGACACTGGAGCTAGTGTGGACTATAAGGAAACCGTAGAGAGCCAATGGAGTCAGTGTGCGATATCGGGGCACTGTAGAGAGCCGCTGGAGGTAGTGTGGGCTTTAGTGAAACTGCAGAAAGCCACTGGAATCAGTATGGGCTATAGTTAAACCGTAGGGAGACGCTGGAGACAGTGTGTGCTATAGGGAAACCATAGAGTGCCACTGGAATTAGTCTGGACTATAGGGAAACCGTAGACAGTCAATGGAGTCAGTGTGGGAGATAGAGAAACGCTACAGAGCCACTGGAGATGGTGTGGAATATGGCGAAACTGTAGAGAGCCGCTGGAGTTCGTGTGGGATATAGGGAAAGTGTAGAGAGCCGCTGGAATCAGTGTGGTCTATAGGGAATCCATAGAGAGCTGCTGGAGTCAGTGTCGGCTATTGGGGAACCGCAGAGAGCCACTGGAGTTAGTGTGAGCTATCGAGAAAATGTAGAGAGCCACTGGAATCTGTGTGGGCTATAGGGAAACTGTAGAGAGATGCTGGAGTCATTGTGGGATATAGTGGAACCGTTGAGAGCCACTGGAGTTAGTGTGGGATATAGGGGAACCGTAGAGAGCCACTGGAGTCAATGTGGGCTATAGGGAAACAGTAGAGAGCCACTGGAGTTAGTGTGGGATATAGTGGAACCGTAGAGAGCCACTGGAGTAAGTGTGGGATATAGGGGAACCGTAGAGAGCCACTGGAGTCAATGTGGGCTATAGGGAAACAGTAGAGAGCCACTGGAGTTAGTGTGGGATATAGTGGAACTGTAGAGAGCCACTGGAGTTAGTGTGGGATATAGGGGAACCGTAGAGAGCCACTGGAGTCAATGTGGGCTATAGGGAAACAGTAGAGAGCCACTGGACTCAGCGTCGGCTGTAGGGAACACGTACAGTGCTGCTGGATTCATTGTTGGCTATAGGGAAACAGTAGAAATCCACTGGACTATGTGTGGAATATAACGAAACTGTGGAGATCCGCTTGAGCCAGTGTGAGCATTACGGAAACCATAGAGAGCCACTGGATACAGTGTGGGCTATAGGGAAATAGCAGAGAGCAACTGGATACATTGTCGGATTGAGGGAAACTGTAGCGAGCCACTGGAGTCAGTGTGGGATATGGGGGAACCATAGAGAGCCACTGGCGTTAGTGTGGATTATAGGGAAACAGTAGAGAGCCTGTGGAGTCACTGTGGGCTTTGGGCAAACAGTAGAGAGCCACTGGAGTCACTGTGAGTTGTAGGGACCCCGTACAGAGCTGCCGGAGTCATTGTGGACTATAGGGAAACTGTAGAAAGCCACTGGAGTAATTGTGGACAATAGCGATACCGTGGAGAGACACTGGAGTCAGTGCGGGAGATAGGGAAACCGTACAGAGCCACTGGAGGCTGTTTGGAATATAGGGAAACCGTAGAGAGCGGCTGGAGTTCTTGTTGGATACAGGGAAACCGTAGAGAGCTGCTGGAGTCAGTGTGGACTATAGGGAAACCGTAGAGAGTCTTTGGAGTCAAAGTGGAAC
Organism: Isurus oxyrinchus; assembly: GCA_026770705.1. Classification (NCBI taxonomy): domain Eukaryota; kingdom Metazoa; phylum Chordata; class Chondrichthyes; order Lamniformes; family Lamnidae; genus Isurus; species Isurus oxyrinchus. The sequence goes on from JANJGN010001771.1 coordinate 71,347, forward strand.
CGTAGAGAGCAGGTGGATTTCGTGTAGGCTATAGGGAAACAGTTGAGATCCATTGGAGTCAGTATGGGCAATAGCGAGACCGTAAAGAGCCACTGGATTCAATTTTAGGCTCGAAGGGCACTACGGTGAGCCGCTGGAGTCCGTGTGGGATTTAAGGAAACCATAGAGAGCCGCTGGAGTCCGTGTGGGATATAGGGGAATAATAGAGAGCCTCTGGAATTCATGTGGACTATAGGGAAACCGTAGAGAGCCTCTGGAATTCATGTGGACTATAGGGAAACCGTAGAGAGCCACTGGAGGCAGTGTGGGATATAGGGAAACCGTAGAGAGACAATGGTGTCAGTGTGGGCTATAGGGAAACAGCAGAGAGCCACCAGAGTCAGTGTGGGCTATTTGGAAACAGTATAGATCTGCTGGAATCAGTGTCGGCAACAGGGAGTCTGTAGAGAGCTGCTGGATTCTGTGTGGGCTATACGGAAGCCGTAGAGAGCCGCTGGAGTCACCGTGGGCTATAGGGAAACCGTACAAAGTTGCTGGAGTAAGTTTGGACTATAGGGATACCGTGGAGAGCTGCTGGAGTCATTGTGGACTATAGCGAATTCATAGAGAGACACTGGAGTCAGTGTGAGATATAGGGGAACCGTAGAGAACCACCGGAGGTAGTGTGGGCTTCAGTGAAATTGCAGACAGCCACTGGAGTCAGTGTGGGCTATTGGAAAACCGTAGTGTGCCACTGGAGTCAGTCTGGACTATAGGGAAACCATAGAGAGGCACTGTCGTCAGGGTGGGAGTAAGGGAAACTGTGCAGAGCCACTGGAGACTGTGTTGAATATTTGGAAACCGTAGAGAGCCGCTGGAGTCAGTGTGGGCTATTAGAAAACCGTAGAGCGACACTGGAGTCAGGATGGGAGAAAGGGAAACCGTGCAGAGCCACTGGAGAATGCGTTAAATATATGGAAACCGTAGAGAGCTGCTGGAGTCCGTGTGGAATATTGGGAAACTGTAGAGAGCCCATGGAATCAGTGTGATCTATTGGGAATATGTAGACAGCCACTGGACACGGTGTGGGCTCTAGGGAAACCCCAGAGAGCCACTGAACTCAGTATGGGCTATAGGGAACCCGTAGAAAGCCAATGGATTCAGGGTGGAATATAACGAAACTGTGGAGAGACACGGAAGCCATTGTGGGCTATAGGGAAAATGTAGAGAGCGACTAGAGTCAGTGTGGGCTATAGGGAAATCTTAGAGAGCCAGTGAAGTCAGTGTGGGTTATAGAGAAAACGTAGAGAGCCAGTGAAGTCAATGCGGGATATAGTGAAACCATAGAGAGCCACTGGAGTCATTATGGACTAGAGGAAAACCAGAAGGAACCACTGAAAGTCAGCGTGGGATATAGAGAAATCGTAGAGAGCCACTGGAGTCAATCGCAGGCTATTGGGAAAATGTAGAGAGCCACTGGAGTCATGGTGGGATATAGTGGAACTGTAGAGAGCCACTGGAATTAGTGTGGGCTATAGGGAAACCGTAGAGAGCCACTGGAGTCAATGTGGGCTATAGGGAAACCGTAGAGAGCCGCTGGATTCAATCTCAGGCTATAGGGACACAGTAGAGAGCTTCTGGTTACAGGGTGGTCTATAGAGGAACCGCAGAAAGCCACTGGAATTAGTGCGGTCTGTCGGGAAACCGTAGAGAGCCATTGGAGTCTGTGTGGGCCAGAAAGAAACCATAGAGAGATGCTGGAGTCAGTGTGGGCTATAGAGACACTATAGAGAGTTTCTGGAGTTAGAGTGGACTATAGGGAAACTGTAGAGAGCCAGTAGAGTCAGTCTGGGATAGAGGGAAACGTAGAGAGCCGCTGGAGTCAGTGTCAGGTACAGCGAGTCTGTAGAGACCTGCTGGATTCAGTGTGGGCTATAGGGAATCCGTAAAGAGCCGCTGGAGTCAGTGTGGGCAATAAGGAAACAGTGGAGAGCCTCTGGAGTAAGTGTGGGCTATAGGGAAACGGTACAGAGCAACTGGAGTCAGTGTGTGCTATAGTGAATCCGTAGAGAGCCGCTGGAGTCAGAGTGGGCTATAGGCATACCAGAGAGAGACACTGGAGTCGCTGTGGGCTATAGGGAAAGCCTAGAAAGCCACTGGAGTCACTGTGGAATAGAACAAAACCATGGAGAGCTGCTGGAGCCAGTGTGGGCTATAGGGAAACCATAGAGAGCCTCTGGAGACAGTGTGGGATATATGGAAACTGTACAGAGCCACTGGAGTCAGTGTGTGCTATAGTGAATCCGTAGAGAGCCGCTGGAGTCAGAGTGGGCTATAGGCATACCAGAGAGAGACACTGGAGTCGCTGTGGGCTATAGGGAAAGCCTAGAAAGCCACTGGAGTCACTGTGGAATAGAACAAAACCATGGAGAGCTGCTGGAGCCAGTGTGGGCTATAGGGAAACCATAGAGAGCCTCTGGAGACCGTGTGGGATATATGGAAACTGTACAGAGCCACTGGAGCCAGTGTGGGCTATAGGGAAACCTTAGAGAGCCGCTGGAATACGTGCGGGATATAGGAAAACTGTAGAGAACCAGTAGATTCAGTCTGGGATAGAGGAAAACCGTAGAGAGCCACGGGAGTCATTATGGACTTTTGGGAAACTGTAGAGAACCACTGAAAGTCCGTGTGGGATATTGGGAAATCGTAGAGAGCCGCTGGAGTCAGTGTCGGCTATACCGCATCCGTAGAGACATGCTGGATTTAGTGTGGGCTATAGGGAAACTGTAGAAAGCCACTGTAGTAAGTTTGGACAATAGGGAAATCGTGGAGAACTGCTGGAGTCAATGTGGGCTATAGGGAAAATGAAAAGTGCCAGTAGAGTCAGTGTGGGCTATAGGGAAACTGTAGAGAGCCTCTGGAGTTCGTGTGGGCTATAGTCAAACTGCAGACAGCCACTGGAGTCAGTGTGGGCTATAGGGAAACCGTAGAGAGATGCTGGAGTCAGTGTGGGAGGTAGGGAAACCGTAGAGAGACACTGGAGACTGTGTCGAATATAGGGAAATCGTAGAGAGCCAGGGGAGTCAATCGCAGTCTATAAGGAAAACATAGAGAGCTTTCGGAGTCAGGGTAGGATATAGGGGAACCGTAGAATGCCATTGGAGTCTGTGTGGGCTATAGGGAAACCGTAGAGAGCCTCTGGAGTCAGTGTCCGATATAGCGAGTCCGTAGATACCTGCTGGATTCAGTGTTGGCTATACAGAAACCGTAGAGAGCCGGTGGAGTCAGTGTGGACTATTGGGAAACCATGGAGGGCCGCTGGAGTCAGAGTGGGATATAGGGGTAATGTAGAGAGCCACTGTAGTTAGTGTGGGATATAGTGAAACTGCAGCCAGCCACTGGAATCAGTGTGGGCTATTGGAAAACCGTAGTGTGCCACTGGAGTCAGTCTGGACTATAGGGAAACCATAGAGAGACACTGTAGTCAGGGTGGGAGATAGGGAAACCGTACAGAGCCACTGGAGACTTTGTTGAATATAGGGAAACCATAGAGAGCCGCTGGAGTCCGTGTGGAATATTGGGAACCTGTAGAGAGCTGCTGGAATCAGTGTGGTCTATAGGGAATAAGTAGACAGCCGCTGGACACAATGTGGGCTATAGGGAAAACCTAGAGAGCCACTGGAGTCCGTATGGGCTATAGGGAACCCGTAGAAAGCCAATGGATTCAGTGTGGATTATAACGAAACTGTGGAGAGCTACTGGAGCCATTGTGGGCTATAGGGAAACCACAGAGATCCACTAGAGTCAGTGTGGGCTATAGGGAAACCATAGAGAGCCAATGAAGTCAGTGTGGGTTATAGTGAAACTGTAGACAGCCACTGGAGTCATTATGGACTATAGGAAAACCAGAAGGAACCACTGAAAGTCAGTGTGGGATATAGCAAAATCGTAGAGAGCCACTGGAATCAGTGTGGGCTAAGGTGAAACCGTAGATAGCCACTGGAGTCAATCGCAGGCTATTGGGAAAACGTAGAGAGCCGCTGGAGTCAGTGTGGGCTATAGGGAAACCGTAGAGAGCCACTGGATTCAATCTCAGGCTATAGGGGCACAGTAGAGAGCTGCTGGTTTCAGGGTGGTCTATAGAGGAACCGCAGAAAGCCATTTGAGTTAGTGCGGTTTGTCGGGAAACCATAGAGAGCCATTGGAGTCTGTGTGGGCCAGAGGGAAACCATAGAGAGATGCTGGAGTCAGTGTGGGCTATAAGGAATATGTAGAGTGCCACTGGAGGCAGTGTGGACTATAGGGAAACCATAGAGAGACACTGAATTCAGTGTTGGCCATAGGGAAACTGTAGAAACCCACTGGACACACTGTGGAGTATAATGAAACCGTGGAGAGCCGCTGGAGCCAGTGTGGGCTATAGGGACAACATAGAGAGACACTGGAGTCAGTGTGGGCTATAGGGAAACCGTAGAGAGCCACTGGATTCAATCTCAGGCTATAGGGGCACAGTAGAGAGCTGCTGGTTTCAGGGTGGTCTATAGAGGAACCGCAGAAAGCCATTTGAGTTAGTGCGGTTTGTCGGGAAACCATAGAGAGCCATTGGAGTCTGTGTGGGCCAGAGGGAAACCATAGAGAGATGCTGGAGTCAGTGTGGGCTATAAGGAATATGTAGAGTGCCACTGGAGGCAGTGTGGACTATAGGGAAACCATAGAGAGACACTGAATTCAGTGTTGGCCATAGGGAAACTGTAGAAACCCACTGGACACACTGTGGAGTATAATGAAACCATGGAGAGCCGCTGGAGCCAGTGTGGGCTATAGGGAAAATGAAGAGTGCCGCTGGAGTCAATGTGGGCTATAGGGAAACCGTAGAGAGACACTGGAGTAAATCGCAGTCTATAGAGAAACTGTAGATAGCCACTGGACTCAGTGTGGGATATAGGGGAACCGTAGAGAGCCACTGGAGTCAGAGTGGGATATAGGGAGACCTTATAGAGCCAATGGAGTCAGTGTCTGCTATAGGGAAACAGTAGAGAGCCACTGGAGTCAATGTGGGATATAGGGAAACAGTAGAGAGCCACTGGAGTCAGTGTCGGCTGTAGGGGACACGTGCAGAGCTGCTGGAGTCATTGTGGGCTATAGGGAAACAATAGAAATCCACTGGACTATGTGTGGAATATAACAAAACTGTGGAGATCCGCTTGAGCCAGTGTGAGCATTACGGAAACCATAGAGATCCACTGTATACAGTGTGGGCTATAGGGAAATAGTAGAGAACAACTGGATACATTGTCGGATAGAGGGAAACCGTAGAGAGCCACTGCAGTCATTGTGAGAAATAGGGAAACCATAGAGAGCCGTGGGAGTCACTGTGGGCTTTGGGCAAACAGTAGAAAGCCACTGGAGTCACTGTGGGCTGTAGGGAACCCCTACAGAGCTGCTGGAGTCATTGTAGACTATATGGAAACTGTAGAAAGCCACTGGAGTAAGTGTGGGCTATAGGGAAACTGTAGAGAGATGCTGGAGTCAGTGTGGGCTATAGGGAAACCGTAGAGTGCCACTGGAGTCAGTGTGGACTATAGGGATACCGTAGAGAGACACTGGAGTCAGTGCGGGAGATAGAGAAACCATACAGAGCCACTGGAGACTGTGTGGAATATAGGGAAAATGTAGAGAGCCACTGGAGGCACTGTGGGCTGTAGGGAACACCTACAGAGCCACTGGAGTCATTATGGACTATAGGAAAACCAGAAGGAACCACTGAAATTCAGCATGGGATATAGGGAAATCGTAGAGAGCCACTGGAATCAGTGTGGGCTATAGTGAAACCGTAGATAGCCACTGGAGTCAATCGCAGGCTATTGGGAAAATGTAGAGAGCCGTTGGAGTCAGGGTGGGATATAGTGGAACCATAGAGAGCCATTGGATACAGTGTGGGCTATCGGGAAACCGTAGCAAGCCAGTAGAGTAAGTGTGGACAATAACGAAACCGTGGAGTTCTGCTGGAGTCAGTGTAGGCTATAGGGGAACCGGGGAACGGTATAGAGCCACTGGAGTCAGTGTGGGCTGTAGGGAATCCGTAGAGAGCCAATTGAGTCAGTGTGTGACATAGGGGTACCGTAGAGAACCACTGGAGTTAGTGTGGGCTATAGAGAAATAGCAGACAGCCACTGGAGTCAGTGTGGGCTATAGGGAAACCGTAGAGAGCCAATGCAGTCGGTATGGGATATAGGGGAACCATAGAGAGCCACTGGAGGTAGTGTGGGCTATAGTGAAACTGAAGAGAGCCACTGGAGTCAGTGTGGGCTATAGGGAAACCGTAGAGAGACGCTGGAGACAATGTGGGCTATAGAGAAACCGTAGGGAGCCGCTGGAGTCAGTGTGGGCTATAGGGAAACCGTAGAGAGACGCTGGAGACAATGTGGGCTATAGGGAAACCGTAGAGAGACGCTGGAGACAATGTGGGCTATAGGGACACCGTAGGGAGCCGCTGGAGTCAGTGTGGGCTATAGGGAAACCGTAGAGAGCTTTTGGATTCAATATCAGGCTATAAGGACAGAGTAGAGAGCCACTGGAGTCAGGGTGGTCTATAGGGGAACTGCAGAGAGCCACTGGATTTAGTGTGGGCTATAGGGATACCCTAGAGCGCCACTGGAGTCTGTGTGGGCTATAGGGCAACTGTAGAGAGATGCTGGAGTCAGTGTGGGCTATAGGGAATGCGTAGAGTACCACGGGAGTCAATGGGGAATATAGGGAAACCATAGAGAGCCACTGGAGTCAGTGAGGAGGATAGGGAAACCGTAGAGAGCGGCTGGAGTCAAATTGCACTATAGGGAAACCTTAGGGAGCCACTGGAGTCAGTGCGGGATATAGGGAAACTGTAGAGATCCGCTGGAGTCAGTGTGGTCTACAGTGAAAACGTGGAGAGACTCTGGAGTCAGTGCGGGATACAGAGAAAGCATAGAGAGCCACTGGAGTCAATGTGGAATATAGAAAACCATGTAGAGCCACTGGAGCCATTGTTGGCTATAGAGAAACCTCAGAGAGCCACTGGAATCAGAGTGGAAAATAAGGAAGACGTAGAGAGCCACTGGAGTCAGTGTGGGCTGTTGGGAAACCGTACAGAGCTGTTGGAGTCAGTGTGGACAATAGGGAAACTGTAGAGAGCCACTGGAGTCAGTGTGGGCCATTGGGAAAACCTAGAAAGCCACTGATGTCAGTGTTGAATATAACAAAACCGCGGAGAGCCGCTGGAGCCAGTGTGGGCATTAGGGAAACTGTAGAGAGCCGCTGGAGCCAGTGTGGGCATTAGGGAAACCGTAGTGAGCCACTGGAGTCAGTGTGGGCTACAGGCAAACCGCAGAGAGCCGCTAGAGACAGTGTGGGCTATAGGGAATCCGTAGAGAGCCATTGGAGTCTGTGTGGAATATAGGGAAAGCATAGAGAGCCACTAGAGTCAATTGCAGACTATAGGGAAAACGTAGAGAGCTGCTGGAGTCAGGGTGGGTTATAGTGGAACCGTAGAGAGCCACTGGAGTTAGTGTGGGCTATAGGGAAATGGTAGAGAGCCGACGGAGAGTGTGTGGGATATAGGGAAACCGTAGAGAGCGAGTAGAGTCAGTCTGGGATACAGGGAAACGGTAGAGAGACACTGGACTCATTGTGGACTATAGGGAAACGGTAGAGAACCTTTGAAATTCAGTGTGGGATATAGGGAAATCATAGAGAGCTGCTGGAGTCAGTGTCGGGTATAGCGAGATGGCCGACAGCTTCTGGATTCAGTGTGGGCTATACGGAAACCGTAGAAAGCCACTGGAGTAAGTGTGGACAATAAGGAAACCGAGGCGAGCTGCTGGAGTCAGTGTAGGCTATGGGGGAATTTTAGAGAGCCACTGGAGTCAGTGTGGGCTGTAGGGAAATGGTAGAGATCCACTGGAGTTAATGTGGACTATAGGCACACCATAGAGAGACACTGGGGTCAGTGTGGTCTTTAGGGAATCTGTGGAGAGCCGCTGGAGTCAGTGTGAGATATAGGGAAACCGTAGATAGCCACTGGAGTCAGTGTGCACTATAGGGAAAACATTGTGAGCCACTGGAGTTACTGTGGGATTTAGGGAAACCGTAGAGAGCCACTGGAGTTAGTGTGGGCTATAGTGAAACCGTACAGAGCTCGTGGAGTCAGTGTGGACATTAGGGAAACCGTAGAGAGCCGTTGGAGCCAGTATGGGCCATAGGGAAACCCTAGAAAGCCACTGGAGTCAGAGCTGAATATAACAAAACTGTTGAGAGCCACTGGATACAGAGTGAAAAATAGGGAAACTGTAGAGATCCGCTGGAGTCAGTGTGGGATATATGGAACCCATACTGAGCCACTCGAGTCAGTGTGGGATATAAGGAAACCATACAGAGCCACTGGAGTCAGTGTCGGCTATAGAGAAACTGTAGGGAGCCTCTGGAGCGGGGTGGACTATAGGGAAGTCAAAGAGAACCACTGGAGTCAGTGTGGGCTTTAGTGAAAACGTAGAGAGCCACTGGAGTCAGTGAGGACGATAGGGAAATGGTAGAGATGCGCTGGATGCTGATTGGGCTATAGGGAAAATTTAGAGAGCCGCTGGAGTCAGTGTGGGCTATAGGGAAACTGTAGGGAGCCATTGGTGTCTGTGTGGACAATAGGGAAACCGTAGAGAGATGCTGGAGTCAGGGTGGGCTATAGTGGAACCGTAGAGAGGCACTGGAGTTAGTGTGGGCTATAGGAAAACCGTAGAGAGCTGCTGGAATCAGTGTGGGCTATAGGGAAACCATAGAGTGCCACTGGAGTCAGTGTGGACTATACGGAATCCGTAGAGAGACACTGGAGACAGTGCGGTATATAGGGAACCCGTCGAGAGCCACCGGAGTCAGTGTGGGATATTGGGGAACCGTAGAGAACCACTGGAGTTAGTGTGGGCTGTAGGGAAAACGTAGAGAGACACTGGAGTCAGTGAGGATGTTAGGGAAACCGTAGAGAGCCGCTGGAGTCAGCTTAGGCTATAGGGAAATGTAGAGAGCCACTGGAGCCAGTGTGGGCCATAGGGAAACCCTAGAAAGCCATTGGAGGCAGTGTGGAATATAACAAAACCATGGAGAGCTGCTGGAGCCAGTGTAGGCATTAGGGAAACCGTAGAGAGCTGCTGGAGTCAGGGTGGGATATTTTGGAACTGTCGAGAGCCACTGGAGTTAGTGTGGGCTATAGGGAAACCGTAGAGAGCCACTGGAGTCAGAGCTGAATATAACAAAACCGCGGAGAGTCACTGGATACAGTGTGGGCAATAGGGAAACTCTGGAGATCCACTAGAGTCAGTGTGGGATATATGGAACCCATACTGAGCCACTCGAGTCAGTGTGGGATATATGGAAACCATACAGAACCACTGGAGTCAGTGTGGGCTATTGGGAAACCGTAGACAGATGCTGGAGTCAGTGTGGGCTATTGGGAAACCGGAGAGAGCCACTGGAGTTAGTGTGGGCTATACAGAATCCGTAGAGAGATGCTGGAGTTAGTGTGGGCTATAGGAAAACCGTAGACAGCCGCTGGAATCAGTGTGGGCTATAGGGAAACCGTAGAGAGCCACTGGATTCAATCCCAGGCTAAAGGGACACAGTAGAGAGCCAGTGCAGACAGCGTGATCTATAGTGGAACCACAGAGTGCTTCTTGAGTTATTGTGGGCTATAGGGAAACTGTAGAGAGCCGCTGGAATCAGTGTGGGCTATATTGAATCTGTATAGAGCCACTGGAGTCAGTGTCGGCTATAGAGAAACTGTAGGGAGCCTCTGGAGCGGAGTGGACTATAGGAAAACTGTAGGGAGCCTCTGGAGTCATTGTGGGCTATAGGGAAACTGTAGGGAGCCATTGGAGTCTGTGTGGACAATAGGGAAACCGTAGAGAGATGCTGGAGTCAGTGTGGGCTATAGGGAAAATGTAGAGAGATGCTGCAATCAGTGTGGGCTATAGGGAATCCGTAGAGTGCCACTGGAGTCAGTGTGGACTATACGGAATCCGTAGAGAGACACTGGAGACAGTGCGGTATATAGGGAACCCGTCGAGAGCCACCGGAGTCAGTGTGGGATATTGGGGAACCGTAGAGAACCACTGGAGTTAGTGTGGGCTGTAGGGAAAACGTAGAGAGACACTGGAGTCAGTGTGGGATACATGGAAACCGTAGAGAGCCGCTGGAGTAAGTGTGGACAGTAAGGAAACCGTGGAGAGCTGAGGAATCATTGTGGGCTATATGGAAACCGTAGAGAGCCACTGGAGTCGCTGTGGGCTATAGGGAGAGCGTAGAGAGCCAATGGAGTCAGTGTGGGATATAGGGGAACGGTAAAGAGCCACTGGAGGTAGTGTAGGCTATAGTGAAACTGCAGACAGCCACTGGAGTCATTGTGGGCTATAGGAAAACCGTAGGGAGCCGCTGGAGTCAGTGTGGGCTATAGGGAAACCGTAGAGCGCTGCTGGATTCAATATCAGGCTATAGGGACAGAGTAGAGAGCCGCCTGAGTCAGGGTGGTCTATAGGGGACCGCAGAGAGCCACTGGATTTAGTGTGGGCTATAGGGAATCCCTGCAGCACCACTGGAGTCTGTGTGGGCTACAGGGAAACCGTAGAGAGATACTGGATTCAGTGTGGGCTATAGGGGACTATATAGAATCCGTAGAGAGCCGCTGGAATCAGTGAGGATGATAGGGAAACCCTAGAAAGCCCCTGGAGTCAGTGTGGGCCATAGGGAAACCCTAGAAAGCCCCTGGAGGCAGTGTGGAATAAAACAAAACCATGGAGAGCGGCTGGAGCCAATGTGGGCGTTAGGGAAAATGTAGAGAGCCGCTGTTGTTGGGGAGAGGGGGAGACTGATGTAGTGAGAGAGAGAGAGAGAGAGAGAGAGAGGCAAAGAAGAGAGATGGCGAGAGAGAGACAGATTGAGATAGAGAAAGAGAGGCAAATCTCACTGACAGAGAGAGAGAGACTGAGCAAGAGAGAGAGAGAGGGGCCGAGAGTGGTAGGTTGATGGAGTGGGTGTGAGAGACAGAGAAAGGTGAGGTGATAAAGAGAGTGACGGAGAAAGAGACAGGCAAGAGAGAGAATGAGTGTAACAGAGAGACAGTGGCAGAGCGAGGGAGAGAGAGTGACAGAGAGACGTGGTGATAGGGAAAGAGATGGGGGGATAGAGAGAGGGTCAGAGAGTGACAGAGAGATAGAGTGAGAGACAGAGAGGGTGAAGGGCTGAGAGATGGGGCGAGAGAGAGAGAGAGAGAGAGAGACATAGCGACAGTGAGATGGGCTGAGAGAGAAAGAGAGAGAGAGGAACATAGCGACCGTGAGATGGGCTGAGAGAGAAAAAGAGAGAGAGCGAGAGACACAGATAACTGGAGGCGACTGAGTGAAAGAAAAATGGATGGGGTGACAGAGAGAGGCAGAGAGAGGGGAGTGAGTGTCCGAAATAGAGATGGGGTGAGAGAGAGAATCAGAGAGACAAGGCAAAAGTGGTAGGGAGAGAGAGAGCTGACAAAATGGAGCGAGAACCATCCTCAATATTGAAAATGGGGGCAGATAACTTCCCCACTGTTAAAACGGAAGGAGATCCCTTCTCCATCTTTACAATGGAGGGAGATCCACTCTCCATCTTTAAAATGGAGGGAGATCCCTTCTCCATCTCTAAAATGGAGGGAGATCCATTCCCATCTTTAAAATGGAGGGAGATCCATTCCCATCTGTAAATTGGAGGGAGATCCATTCCCATCTGTAAATTGGAGGGAGATCCATTCCCATCTGTAAATTAGAGGGAGATCCATTCCCATCTTTAAATTGGAGGGAGATCCATTGCCCAACTTGTGAGGTGGAAGTGCTGGAACCTACAATGGAGGAAAGAGTGAAGCTTATTCGAGAATGAAAAGTTAACCTGCGTGTGTATCACTGAACGGTTACAACACAGAAGGAGGCCATTCAGCCCATCAATCTACTTTCCACACTCTGCAAGGAAAGTTTCACTGGTCTCACTCGTCCGCCCTTTCCCCGAAACCATGAAAATATTTTCCCTTCTGCTTCACACCCAAATTTTCCTCAAAAGGGAGACTGGGGGTGGTGGGGAGAGGGAAAAAGAATGATGTAGTGAGAGAGAGAGAGAGAGAGAGGCAAAGGAGAGAGATGGCAAGAGAGAGACAGATTAAGACACAGAAAGAGAGGCAAAACTCGCCAATAGAGAGAGAGAGGCTGAGAGTGCCAGGGTGATGGAGTGAGAGAGACAGAGATAGCGGAGGCGAGAAAGAGAGTGACGGAGAAAGAGACAGGCAAGAGAAAGAACGAGTGTAACAGAGAGACAGTGGCAGAGCGAGGGGGAGAGAGAGTGACAGAGAGACGTGGTGATAGGGAGAGAAATGGAGGGATAGAGAGAGGGTCAGAGAATGTGAGTTTGTGTGACAGAGAGAGGGGGTGAATGTGATTGTGCATGCAGAGGGAAGGGGAAAGTGTGAGTGTGCATGACAGAGAGAGGAGGCGAGTGTGACACCGAGAGACACTCACCAACATCATACAGCAGCGAGTTAGAAACCACAGTATCAGAAATGAAGAACCTTAGCAGAGTCAGGAATTGAGAGCCCCCGACAGACACACAGACACACACACACAGTCATAGACACAAACACAAAGGCACACACACACACACACACACACACACACACACACACAGTCATAGACACAAACACAAAGGCACACACACACACACACACACACACACACACACACACACACACACACAGTCATAGACACAAACACAAAGGCGCACACACACACACACACACACACACACACACACACACACACACACAGTCATAGACACAAACACAAAGGCACACACACACAAACACACACACACACACACACACACACACACACACACACACAGTCATAGACACAAACACAAAGGCACACACACACACACACACACACACACACACACACACAGTCATAGACACAAACACAAAGGCACACACACACACACACACACACACTCTCACACACACTGTCTCTCACACATACACACAGTCTCTCTCACACACACACACACACACACACACACACACACACACACACACACACACAGTCATAGACACAAACACAAAGGCACACACACACAAACACACACACACACACACACACACACACACACACACAGTCATAGACACAAACACAAAGGCACACACACACACACACACACACACACACACACAGTCATAGACACAAACACACACACACACACACACACACACACACACACACACACACACACACACACACACACACAGGGACACACAGTCAAAAAGGCGCAGACATACACATGAAAAGACAGACATAAATATAGACAGACAGACAGGCACAGACGTGCATAGATAGACACAGACACAATGAACGGGGGAGGGACTGTTCTTCATAACGACTGCATAATAGAAAGGGTGGGAACTGTCGCGGATTGTAAGCAGGGGGATGGAGCTGGTCAGCTTGGTGATGGATTAATTGGAGGGCTGGGTCCTCTGACTGCCCAATGGGAATGGGGACAGGCCCTAGTCCCCAGAAGACGTATTAACAAAGAGTGGAGGGCCCTGAAAATGCACAATGGAGGGCGGAGTGATCTTGGCCCATTGATGACGACACAATGGAAAGGGCCTTGTCCTGCTTCCTTTGTCAGGACACACTGGACTGGGTTGGAGCGAACGTTCCCTCCTGCTCCGCCCATCACGCATACCCGTTGGTGCAGGAGAAATGGAGACGGGGGTGATAGAGAGAGGGTCAGAGTGTGACAGAGAGATAGAGTGAGAGACAGAGAGGGTGAAGGGCAGAGAGATGGGGCGAGATAGGGAGAGAGAGGGGGGCATTGCGACAGTGAGATGGGCTGAGAGAGAAAGAGAGAGTGGGCGAGAGACCCAGATAATGAGGGGCAATTGAGTGAAAGAAAAATGGATGGGGTGACAGAGAGAGGCAGAGAGAGGGGAGTGAGTGTCCAAAATAGAGATGGGGTGACAGAGAGAATCAGAGAGACGAGTCGAGGGAAGGCAGAACCTGTAGGGAGAGAGAGAGCTGACAAAATGGAGCGAGAACCATCCTCAATATTGAAAATGGAGGCAGATAACTTCTCCACTGTTAAAACGGAAGGAGATCCCTTTTCCATCTTTAAAATGAAGGGAGATCCACTCTCCATCTTTAAAATGGAGCGAGATCCCTTCTCCATCTTTAAAATGGAGGGAGATCCCTTCTCCATCTTTAAAATGGAGCGAGATCCCTTCTCCATCTTTAAAATGGAGGGAGATCCCTTCTCCATCTTTAAAATGGAGCGAGATCCCTTCTCCATCTTTAAAATGGAGGGAGATCCCTTCTCCATCTTTAAAATGGAGCGAGATTCCTTCTCCATCTTTAAAATGGAAGGAGATCCCTTCTCCATCTTTAAAATGGAGCGAGATCCCTTCTCCACCTTTAAAATGGAGGGAGATCCATTACCATCTTTAAGATGGAGGGAGATTCATTCCCATCTTTAAAATGGAGGGAGATCCCTTCTCCATCTTTAAAATGGAGCGAGATCCCTTCTCCATCTTTAAAATGGAGCGAGATCCCTTCTCCATCTTTAAAATGGAACGAGATTCCTTCTCCATCTTTAAAATGGAGGGAGATCCCTTCTCCATCTTTAAAATGGAGCGAGATCCCTTCTCCACCTTTAAAATGGAGGGAGATCCATTACCATCTTTAAGATGGAGGGAGATTCATTCCCATCTTTAAAATGGAGGGAGATCCATTCCCATCTTTAAAATGGAGGGAGATCCATTCCCATGTTTTAAATGGAGGGAGATCCATTCCCTTCTTTAAAATGGAGGGAGATCCATTGCCCAACTTGTGAGGTGGAAGTGCTGGAACCTACAATGGAGGAAAGAGTGAAGCTTATTCGAGAATGAAAAGTTAACCTGCGTGTGTATCACTGAACGGTTACAACACAGAAGGAGGCCATTCAGCCCATCAATCTACTTTCCACACTCTGCAAGGAATGTTCCACTGGTCTCACTCGTCCGCCCTTTCCCCAAAACCCTGAAAATATTTTCCCTTCTGCTTCACACCCAAATTTTCCTCAAAAGGGTGACTGGGGGTGGTGAGGAGAGAGGGAGACTGATGGAGTAAGAGAGAGAGAGAGATAGAGGGAAAGGCAGAGAGACAGAGATGGCGAGAGAGACACAGAGTAAGATAGAGATAGAGAGACTTAACTCACCAAGAGAAATTGAGACAGGGCGAGAGAGTGAGAAACGGGCAGAGAGTGGCAGGGCAATGGAGTCATATAGACAGAGACAAGTGAGGCGAGAGAGAGAGAGACAGGCAAGAGAGAGACTGAGTATGTCAGAGAGACAGTGGCAGAGCGAGGTAGAGACAGAATAATAGAGAGACGTGGCGATGGGTAGAGAGACGGGGTGATAGAGAAAGGGTCAGAGAGTGACAGAGAGATAGAGAGAGAGAGACAGAGACAGAGAGAGGGTGAGAGGCAGATGGATGGGGAGAGGGAGAGAGAGATGAACATAGCAACAGTGAGATGGGGTGTGAGAGAAAGAGAGAGAGGGTGAGAGAGAGATAGACAGAGTCGAATGATTGAAAGAGAAATGTATGGGTTGTGAGATAGAGACAGAGAGAGAGGGGAGTGAGTGTCGGAAATAGAGATGGGGTCAGAGATAGAATCAGACAGACGGGTCGAGGAAAGGCAAAAGCGGTAGGGAGAGAGAGAGCAGACGAAATGGAGCGAGAACGATGATCAATGTTTAAAATGGAGGCAAATAACTTCTCCATTTTAAAAACGAATGGAGATCCCTCTACCATCATTAAAATGGAGGGAGATGACTTCTATGTCCTTAAAATGGAGGGAGATCATTTCTCCAAAATTAAAATGGAGGGAGATCCTTTCTCTGTCTTTAAAATGGAGGGAGATCGTTTCTCCATCTTTAAAATTGATGGTGATCCCTTCTCCATCTTTACAATGGAGGGAGATCCCTTCTCCATCTTTAAACAGGAGGGAGATCCCTTCTCCATCTTTAAACAGGAAGGAGATCCCTTCTCCATCTTTAAACTGGAGGGAGATCCCTTCTCCATCTTTAAACAGGAGGGTGATCCCTTCTCCATCTTTAAACAGGAGGGAGATCCCTTCTCCATCTTTAAACAGGAGGGAGATCCCTTCTCCATCTTTAAAATGGAGGGAGATCCCTTCTCCATCTTTAAACAGGAGGGTGATCCCTTCTCCATCTTTAAAATGGAGGGAGATCCCTTCTCCATCTTTAAAAAGGAGGGAGAAAACTTCTCCATCTTTAAAATGGAGGGAGATCCCTTCTCCATCTTTAAACAGGAGGGAGATCCCTTCTCCATCTTTAAAATGGACGGAGATCCCTTCTCCATCTTAAAATAGATGGAGATAACTTCCCCATCTTGAAAATGGAGTAAGGTCCCTTCCCCATTTTTAAAATGGAGGGAGATCCCTTCTCCATCTTTAAACTGGAGGGAGATCCCTTCTCCATCTTTAAAATGGAGGGAGATCCCTTCTCCATCTTTAAACAGGAGGGAGATCCCTTCTCCATCTTTAAACAGGAGGGAGATCCCTTCTCCATCTTTAAACAGGAGGGAGATCCCTTCTCCATCTTTAAACAGGAGGGAGATCCCTTCTCCATCTTTAAACAGGAGGGAGATCCCTTCTCCATCTTCAAACAGGAGGGAGATCCCTTCTCCATCTTTAAAATGGAGGGAGATCGCTTCTCCATCTTTAAACTGGAGGGAGATCCCTTCTCCAAATTTAAAATGGAGGGAGATCCCTTCTCCATCTTTAAAATGGAGGGAGATCCCTTCTCCATCTTTAAACTGGAGGGAGATCCCTTCTCCATCTTTAAACAGGAGGGAGATCCCTTCTCCATCTTTAAACAGGAGGGAGATCCCTTCTCCATCTTTAAACAGGAGGGAGATCCCTTCTCCATCTTTAAACAGGAGGGAGATCCCTTCTCCATCTTCAAACAGGAGGGAGATCCCTTCTCCATCTTTAAAATGGAGGGAGATCGCTTCTCCATCTTTAAACTGGAGGGAGATCCCTTCTCCAAATTTAAAATGGAGGGAGATCCCTTCTCCATCTTTAAAATGGAGGGAGATCCCTTCTCCATCTTTAAACTGGAGGGAGATCCCTTCTCCATCTTTAAACAGGAGGGAGATCCCTTCTCCATCTTTAAGCAGGAGGGAGATCCCTTCTCCACCTTTAAAAAGGAGGGAGATCCCTTCTCCATCTTTAAACAGGAGGGAGATCCCTTCTCCATCTTTAAACAGGAGGGAGATCCCTTCTCCATCTTTAAACAGGAGGGAGATCCCTTCTCCATCTTTAAAAAGGAGGGAGATCCCTTCTCCATCTTTAAACTGGAGGGAGATCCTTTCTCCATCTTTAAACAGGAGGGAGATCCCTTCTCCATCTTTAAACAGGAGGGAGATCCCTTCTCCATCTTTAAACAGGAGGGAGATCCCTTCTCCATCTTTAAACAGGAGGGAGATCCCTTCTCCATCTTTAAACAGGAGGGAGATCCCTTCTCCATCTTTAAACAGGAGGGAGATCCCTTCTCCATCTTAAAATAGATGGAGATAACTTCCCCATTTTTAAAATGGAGGGAGATCCCTTCTCCATCTTTAAACAAGAGGGAGATCCCTTCTCCATCTTTAAACAGGAGGGAGATCCCTTCTCCATCTTTAAACAGGAGGGAGATCCCTTCTCCATCTTTAAACAGGAGGGAGATCCCTTCTCCATCTTTAAACTGGAGGGAGATCCCTTCTCCATCTTTAAACAGGAGGGTGATGCCTTCTCCATCTTTAAAATGGAGGGAGATCCCTTCTCCATCTTTAAACTGGAGGGAGATCCCTTCTCCATCTTTAAACAGGAGGGAGATCCCTTCTCCATCTTTAAACTGGAGGGAGATCCCTTCTCCATCTTTTAACAGGAGGGAGATACCTTCTCCATCTTTAAAATGGACGGAGATCCCTTCTCCATCTTTAAACAGGAGGGAGATCCCTTCTCCATCTTTAAACAGGAGGGAGATCCCTTCTCCATCTTTAAACAGGAGGGAGATCCCTTCTCCATCTTTAAACAGGAGGGAGATCCCTTCTCCATCTTTAAACAGGAGGGAGATCCCTTCTCCATCTTTAAACAGGAGGGAGATCCCTTCTCCATCTTTAAACAGGAGGGAGATCCCTTCTCCATCTTTAAACTGGAGGGAGATCCTTTCTCCATCTTTAAACAGGAGGGAGATCCCTTCTCCATCTTTAAACAGGAGGGAGATCCCTTCTCCATCTTTAAACAGGAGGGAGATCCCTTCTCCATCTTTAAACAGGAGGGAGATCCCTTCTCCATCTTTAAACAGGAGGGAGATCCCTTCTCCATCTTTAAACAGGAGGGAGATCCCTTCTCCATCTTAAAATAGATGGAGATAACTTCCCCATTTTTAAAATGGAGGGAGATCCCTTCTCCATCTTTAAACAAGAGGGAGATCCCTTCTCCATCTTTAAACAGGAGGGAGATCCCTTCTCCATCTTTAAACAGGAGGGAGATCCCTTCTCCATCTTTAAACAGGAGGGAGATCCCTTCTCCATCTTAAAATAGATGGAGATAACTTCCCCATTTTTAAAATGGAGGGAGATCCCTTCTCCATCTTTAAACAAGAGGGAGATCCCTTCTCCATCTTTAAACAGGAGGGAGATCCCTTCTCCATCTTTAAACAGGAGGGAGATCCCTTCTCCATCTTTAAACAGGAGGGAGATCCCTTCTCCATCTTTAAACTGGAGGGAGATCCCTTCTCCATCTTTAAACAGGAGGGTGATGCCTTCTCCATCTTTAAAATGGAGGGAGATCCCTTCTCCATCTTTAAACTGGAGGGAGATCCCTTCTCCATCTTTAAACAGGAGGGAGATCCCTTCTCCATCTTTAAACTGGAGGGAGATCCCTTCTCCATCTTTTAACAGGAGGGAGATACCTTCTCCATCTTTAAAATGGACGGAGATCCCTTCTCCATCTTTAAACAGGAGGGAGATCCCTTCTCCATCTTTAAACAGGAGGGAGATCCCTTCTCCATCTTTAAACAGGAGGGAGATCCCTTCTCCATCTTTAAACAGGAGGGAGATCCCTTCTCCATCTTTAAACAGGAGGGAGATCCCTTCTCCATCTTTAAACAGGAGGGAGATCCCTTCTCCATCTTTAAACAGGAGGGAGATCCCTTCTCCATCTTTAAACTGGAGGGAGATCCTTTCTCCATCTTTAAACAGGAGGGAGATCCCTTCTCCATCTTTAAACAGGAGGGAGATCCCTTCTCCATCTTTAAACAGGAGGGAGATCCCTTCTCCATCTTTAAACAGGAGGGAGATCCCTTCTCCATCTTTAAACAAGAGGGAGATCCCTTCTCCATCTTTAAACAGGAGGGAGATCCCTTCTCCATCTTAAAATAGATGGAGATAACTTCCCCATTTTTAAAATGGAGGGAGATCCCTTCTCCATCTTTAAACAAGAGGGAGATCCCTTCTCCATCTTTAAACAGGAGGGAGATCCCTTCTCCATCTTTAAACAGGAGGGAGATCCCTTCTCCATCTTTAAACAGGAGGGAGATCCCTTCTCCATCTTTAAACTGGAGGGAGATCCCTTCTCCATCTTTAAACAGGAGGGTGATGCCTTCTCCATCTTTAAAATGGAGGGAGATCCCTTCTCCATCTTTAAACTGGAGGGAGATCCCTTCTCCATCTTTAAACAGGAGGGAGATCCCTTCTCCATCTTTAAACTGGAGGGAGATCCCTTCTCCATCTTTTAACAGGAGGGAGATACCTTCTCCATCTTTAAAATGGACGGAGATCCCTTCTCCACCTTTAAACAGGAGGGAGATCCCTTCTCCATCTTTAAACAGGAGGGAGATCCCTTCTCCATCTTTAAACAGGAGGGAGATCCCTTCTCCATCTTTAAACAGGAGGGAGATCCCTTCTCCATCTTTAAACAGGAGGGAGATCCCTTCTCCATCTTCAAACAGGAGGGAGATCCCTTCTCCATCTTTAAAATGGAGGGAGATCGCTTCTCCATCTTTAAACTGGAGGGAGATCCCTTCTCCAAATTTAAAATGGAGGGAGATCCCTTCTCCATCTTTAAAATGGAGGGAGATCCCTTCTCCATCTTTAAACTGGAGGGAGATCCCTTCTCCATCTTTAAACAGGAGGGAGATCCCTTCTCCATCTTTAAGCAGGAGGGAGATCCCTTCTCCACCTTTAAACAGGAGGGAGATCCCTTCTCCATCTTTAAACAGGAGGGAGATCCCTTCTCCATCTTTAAACAGGAGGGAGATCCCTTCTCCATCTTTAAACAGGAGGGAGATCCCTTCTCCATCTTTAAACTGGAGGGAGATCCTTTCTCCATCTTTAAACAGGAGGGAGATCCCTTCTCCATCTTTAAACAGGAGGGAGATCCCTTCTCCATCTTTAAACAGGAGGGAGATCCCTTCTCCATCTTTAAACAGGAGGGAGATCCCTTCTCCATCTTTAAACAGGAGGGAGATCCCTTCTCCATCTTTAAACAGGAGGGAGATCCCTTCTCCATCTTAAAATAGATGGAGATAACTTCCCCATTTTTAAAATGGAGGGAGATCCCTTCTCCATCTTTAAACAAGAGGGAGATCCCTTCTCCATCTTTAAACAGGAGGGAGATCCCTTCTCCATCTTTAAACAGGAGGGAGATCCCTTCTCCATCTTTAAACAGGAGGGTGATGCCTTCTCCATCTTTAAAATGGAGGGAGATCCCTTCTCCATCTTTAAACTGGAGGGAGATCCCTTCTCCATCTTTAAACAGGAGGGAGATCCCTTCTCCATCTTTAAACTGGAGGGAGATCCCTTCTCCATCTTTTAACAGGAGGGAGATACCTTCTCCATCTTTAAAATGGACGGAGATCCCTTCTCCATCTTTAAACAGGAGGGAGATCCCTTCTCCATCTTTAAACAGGAGGGAGAAAACTTCTCCATCTTTAAAATGGAGGGAGATCCCTTCTCCATCTTTAAAATGGACGGAGATCCCTTCTCCATCTTAAAATAGATGGAGATAACTTCCCCATCTTGAAAATGGAGTAAGGTCCCTTCCCCATTTTGAAAATGGAGGGAGATCCCTTCTCCATCTTTAAACTGGAGGGAGATCCCTTCTCCATCTTTAAAATGGAGGGAGATCCCTTCTCCATCTTTAAAATGGAGGGAGATCCCTTCTGCATCTTTAAACAGGAGGGAGATCCCTTCTCCATCTTTAAACAGGAGGGAGATCCCTTCTCCATCTTTAAACAGGAGGGAGATCCCTTCTCCATCTTTAAACAGGAGGGAGATCCCTTCTCCATCTTTAAACAGGAGGGAGATCCCTTCTCCATCTTTAAACAGGAGGGAGATCCCTTCTCCATCTTTAAACAGGAGGGAGATCCCTTCTCCATCTTTAAAATGGAGGGAGATCCCTTCTCCATCTTTAAACTGGAGGGAGATCCCTTCTCCATCTTTAAAATGGAGGGAGATCCCTTCTCCATCTTTTAAATGGAGGGAGATCCCTTCTCCATCTTTAAAATGGAGGGAGATCCCTTCTCCATCTTTAAACTAGAGGGAGATCCCTTCTCCATCTTTAAACAGGAGGGAGATCCCTTCTCCATCTTTAAACAGGAGGGAGATCGCTTCTCCATCTTTGAAATGGAGGGAGATCCCTTCTCCATCTTTAAACAGGAGGGAGATCCCTTCTCCATCTTTAAACAGGAGGGAGATCCCTTCTCCATCTTTAAAATGGAGGGAGATCCCTTCTCCATCTTTTAACTGGAGGGAGATCCCTTCTCCATCTTTAAACAGGAGGGAGATCCCTTCTCCATCTTTAAACAGGAGGGAGATCCCTTCTCCATCTTTAAACAGGAGGGAGATCCCTCTCCATGTTTAAACAAGAGGGAGATCCCTTCTCCATCTTTCAACAGGAGGGAGATTCCTTCTCCATCTTTAAAATGGAGGGAGATCCCTTCTCCATCTTTAAAATGGAGGGAGATCCCTTCTCCATCTTTAAACAGGAGGGAGATCCCTTCTCCATCTTTAAAATGCAGGGAGATCCCTTCATCTTTAAACAGGAGGGAGATCTCGTCTCCATCTTTAAACAGGAGGGAGGTCCCTTCTCCATCTTTAAACTGGAAGGAGATCCCTTCTCCATCTTTAAACAGGAGGGAGATCCCTTCTCCATATTTAAACTGGAGGGAGATCCCTTCTCCATCTTTAAACAGGAGGGAGATCCCTTCTCCATCTTTAAACTGGAGGGCGATCCCTTCTCCATCTTTAAACAGGAGGGAGATCCCTTCTCCATCTTTAAACAGGAGGGAGATCCCTTTTCCATCTTTAAAATGGAGGGAGATCCCTTCTCCATCTTTAAAATGGAGGGAGATCCCTTCTCCATATTTAAACTGGAGGGAGATCCGTTCTCCATCTTTAAACAGGAGGGAGATCCCTTCTCCATCTTTAAACTGGAGGGCGATCCCTTCTCCATCTTTAAACAGGAGGGAGATCCCTTCTCCATCTTTAAACAGGAGGGAGATCCCTTTTCCATCTTTAAAATGGAGGGAGATCCCTTCTCCATCTTTAAAATGGAGGGAGATCCCTTCTCCATCTTTAAAATGGAGGGAGATCCCTTCTCCATCTTTAAACAGGAGGGAGGTCCCTTCTCCATCTTTGAAATGGAGGGAGATCCCTTCTCCATCTTTAAACAGGAGGGAGATCCCTTCTCCATCTTTAAACAGGAGGGAGATCCCTTCTCCATCTTTACAATGGACGGAGATCCCTTCTCCATCTTAAAATAGATGGAGACTACTTCCCCATCTTGAAAATGGAGTAAGGTCCCTTCCCCATTTTTAAACTGGAGGGAGATCCCTTCTCCATCTTTAAACTGGAGGGAGATCCCTTCTCCATCTTTAAACTGGAGGGAGATACCTGTGCCTCTGTCACGTTGAAAGTACTAATGTCCCATGTGTGAGGAGTCAACTCTGTCATAAATGTCCCAGTGCTGTGGGGACATAAAATGGCCTCTGTGAACAAACCTGAAATGGCTGCCTGGTGTTTGGGGATTTTTCTTACAGAATCTGAGAGAGAGAGAGAGAGAGAGAAGACGCAGAATGAGGGAATGTTAAAGAGAGAGACACAGAGTGAGAGGGGATGAAGAGGCAGACGATGAAAGATTGAGATCGATCATAGCTTTGGGACAGTTATGACTGAGATGATTTATGGCAAACTTGTGTCATTCTAACCCTAAACTGTTAATAAATCCCGAGTTACTGACACAGACATGGGCTGTGCAGCAGCAGAAAGATCGAGAATCATAGAAACCCGGGAATGAGTTACAGACTGGAATCTAATCGAGGGGTTCAGGGGGTTTATATATAGAATAATAGATATCTGGGTGTGAGTTACAGACTGGAATCTAATCAAGGGGTTCGGGGTGGTTTATATATAGAATAATAGATACCTGGGAGTGAGTTACAGACTGGAATCTAATCGAGGGGTTCAGGGGGTTTATATATAGAATAATAGAGACCCGGGAGTGAGTTACAGACTGGAATCTAATCGAGGGGTTCAGGGGGTTTATATATAGAATAATAGAGACCCGGGAGTGAGTTACAGACTGGAATCTGCTCGAGGGGATTGTGGGGTTTATATTTGGAACAATAGATACCCGGGAGTGAGTTACAGACTGGAATCCAATTGAGGGGTTCAGGTGGTTTTTGTATAGAATAATAGAGACCCGGGAGTGAGTTACAGACTGGAATCTAATCGAGGGGTTCAGGGGGTTTATGTATAGAATAATAGGTACCCAGGAGTGAGTTACAGACTGGAATCTAATCGAGGGGTTCAGGTGGTTTATGTATAGAATAATAGATACCTGGGAGTGAGTTACAGACTGGAATCTAATCGAGGGGTTTGTGTGGTTTTTGTATAGAATAATAGATACCCGGGAGTGAGTTACAGACTGGAATCTAATCGAGGGGTTCAGGTGGTTTATATATAGAATAATAGATACCTGGGAGTGAGTTACAGACTGGAATCTAATCGAGGGGTTCAGGGGGTTTATGTATAGAATAATAGATACCCGGGAGTGAGTTACAGACTGGCATCTAATCGAGGGGTTTGTGGGGTTTATATATAGAATAATAGAGACCCGGGAGTGAGTTACAGACTGGAATCTAATCGAGGGGTTCAGGTGGTTTTTGTATAGAATAATAGATACCTGGGAGTGAGTTACAGACTGGAATCTAATCGAGGGGTTCAGGGGGTTTATATATAGAATAATAGATACCCGGGAGTGAGTTACAGACTGGCATCTAATCGAGGCGTTTGTGGGGTTTATATATAGAATAATAGATACCCGGGAGTGAGTTACAGACTGGAATCTAATTGAGGGGTTTGTGGGGTTTATATATAGAATAACAGATACCCGGGAGTGAGTTAAAGACTGGAATCTAATCGAGGGGTTTGTGGGGTTTATATATAAAATAATAGATACCTGGGAGTGAGTTACAGACTGGAATCTAATCGAGGGGTTCAGGGGGTTTATGTATAGAATAATAGATACTTGGGAGTGAGCTACAGACTGGAATCATGAACCGTTGAAAATATCATTTCTCTTGTGATGTGCTGAAGTGCAGGTTACACAGGCTGATTCATGGAATGTGCAGTGTGAGTTTTTAACCAGCTTTATCCCAAATATCAAATTGAATTTGTCATTGGAACGGTTTAATGTTTTCTTAGTTTTGACACAAATGGACAGGGACTCTTTGGACCCTCACTGTTTGCAGCTTTTCACCATTTAAAATGAAATGTGTTCCATTCTTATTAAACTCAGCAGCCACACATTTGCCTACAATGAAATCATTTTAAATATTTCACCCATTCACTTAAAGCGTTCATATCTCTTTGGAATTTGAAGTGCAGGTTACAGATTGGATTGGAACTTTCTGCTTCGTGAAACATTAACAAAGTTTCACAGAGTAAAACATCAAAACTGACATTCTGAAACAGGAGAGTGCCCCACAACTTCAATTCTGTGATTCTCTGGCATCTCATGATCTGTATCTTACAATATCTCTGCCCCATTCATGTCTCTGAAGACTTGGAAAGTGATTCAGACATTAGGGAACCATTTCATTGTCTCGGGACATTTCCTCTGAAGCATTTCATTGTCTCGGGACATTTAAAGTAAACGACTCCTTCAAAGGACATCATTAAAATTCACTCTTTAATCGTCCAAAACCTGTTGTTCATTCAGACTCCCTGGCCCTACACCCTATTGTTTCAAAGGTAACTTACATTTCACAATGTAGGAATTGGTGAATGCAAACACTTACTTCACACATTTCCACAATACTAATGCTCACACAATTCAGGATGAAATTTTCAAGACAAAATTCATCAACTGACAGATTTCCAGCTCCAAATGGAAGCTTCAAGATACAGAAAGTGACACAGAAATGAAACCTCCGATTTATCTGAATCTGCATCCGTTATTCAACAGTGCAGCGTTAGATAAGAATTAAAGTTGTTATTAAATTGTCCCCATCAAACACTCCCAAAACAGGCACAGCATGGGGGTCGATACAGGATAACCCTTCCTCAACACTTGGGTTATGAGATTAAAAAGCCTCATTCACCTTTGAATTCAAATTGAAATTAAAAAGTGTTCAAATTAAAAGTTCATCAGCTGGAGAAAAGGGTAAAGCTCCAAATATTTTTCAACATGCCTGGGTATAAAAACTTTATCCTGTGACATATTCTTTTCCCCATCTTTAAAATGGAGAGAGATCCCTTCTTCATCTTTACCACTGTTATCCACTCTCTTCATTTCCATTATGATCTTGAAGTGTTTGAACAAATCACCCCTCAACCGCAATCCAGTATTTCAGAGAGAAGCTTTGACTACACTGTTCATCAAACACTCCCAACCCAATTACAGTATGGGGTTCGATACAGAGTCATATTCAAAAAATTGTCTCATGGGTGACAGGGGGAGAGACAAGGTGAAAGTTTTGGGAAAGGGATAAAAGGTGGGATGTGGTGAAAATCTTTTTAAATCAGCGAATGGTGATGACCTGGAAACCGTGGACAATGCGGTGTTTCGGGGACGAGTTTTTGATCTGTGTCTCAGTGTCTCCATAGCTGTGTCTCTGTCACGTTGAAAGTACCAACGTCACATTCTTGAGGAGTCAACTCTGTCAGAAATGTCCCAGTGCGGTGGGGACATATTGTGGCCACTGTGAACAAACCTAAAAGGCTGACGAGTGTTTGTGTAATTTATCTAGATTCTGAGAGAGAGGAAGAGAGAGAGAGAGACAGACCAAGCGAGTGAGAAGAGAGAGACACAGATCGAGAGGGAGACGAGAGACAGAGATTGAAGGAAGGATATTTATCATAGCACATGGGAAGAGTAAGATTCCATTTCTCCCAACACCCTGTTTCCGACATTCAATGAGATCCTGGCTGATCTCTGATCTAACTCTATTTCTCTTTACCTCTGTGTCTAACAAAAATCTATCAGCCTCAGATTGAAACATTAACAAGAGACTTTGTGTCAATTGCCTTTTGCAGAAGATTGTTTCAAACTAAAACTTTGGCTACACTGTTCATCAAACACTCCCAACCCAAATACAGGATGGGGTTCGATACAGAGTCAAATTCCATTTGCTATGAGCAAGAAATTTTTAATTGTAGATTTTTATTTTTAATTTTAGGCTATCAGGACTGAAATTGTACGGCATCCCAGTGTGAGATTTAAACTCCTGTTTATTTCAATCTTTAGCTCAGGAATTCACATTAAAACATGCAGAGAATTGAAATCTTCCTCATACAGTTGCCTGTTTGTTTCAGTGTTTGTATATTCTCTCTTTCTCTTGTGTTTTCACTTGTCTGAAGAAATTGAATTGTTGACATTAGATAACCATCCCTTTCCCAAAAAAATGTAAACTCCTGTGAAACTGCAACACACACAATCTAATGCAGTGAACAAAATACTGCGCCTTTATTCATCAATCCCATTTCCTATCTCTGTAGAAACTCCATTCCACTGACAGATTCTGAGCTCCAAACTCAATCTCAAAAACCACCACAGAAAAGTGACTGCTTATTTTAAACAGTGAAACTGAACCATTTGAAGTTCTGACTCAGTCACTGAATCACAGAAATTTTGACTCTGTGGGATGAAAATTATCAGAATAACTTTGCAACATACAGGTAACCTGTAATGACAGAAGGATACTGGTCTGTTCAAAAGGGATTCGATAAGATGCCACACGAAGCTTGTTATGCAGGACAAGAGCTCATACATTCCCCTAATCTCCCCCCTCAGTTCCTCTCAGGATTTGCCAATTTGATCAATTCACCACTGAAGCTACTAAATCTCAGGGAATACAACCTGAGTTTGTGCAATCTCTCTTTGTAATTTAACCCTTTGAAGCCAGGTCTCATTCTGCAAAGCTGCGATGCACTCAAACTGTCTAAACTGTCCGTGGAGTGTCGGATTAACCCAGGTCACTCACATACACCCAGGTCAGGCTCTAGACTCACCTGTCTCCCTCACTGAGATGCTCCTGTATCACTTTCCTTATTGTAGTCGGATGCCGCGTTGGGAGCAGGACAGGTAGAGGGGATTAGGATGACTGCTCATGTGGAGGGTAAACACCAGGAATCTATCAGAGAATCAGCACAGAACAGGGAGAATGAAAAAGTGAATTCATGTTCAAATTGTGAGCCCTTATTTGTGGATTATTTTAGTTTTTGGTGAGAATTTTACCAACAAACACTCCCAGAGATGATGCAGCAGGGGCTAGATACAGAGTAAAGCTCCCTCTATAAAGGGCCCACCAAACACTCCCAGAGATGATGCAGCAGGGGCTAGATACAGAGTAAAGCTCCCTCTATGCTGTGCACATCAAACACTCCCTGGACAGGTTACAGCACGGGGTAAAATACAGAGTAAAGCTCCCTCTACACTGTCCCCATCAAATACTCCCAGGACAGGTACAGCACGGGGTTAGATACAGAGCAAATTTCCTTCTATACTGTCCGCATCAAACACTCCCAGGACAGGTACAGCACGGGGTTAGATACTGAGTAAAACTCCTTCTATACTGTCCGCATCAAACACTCCCAGGGCAGGTACAGCACGGGGTTAGATACAGAGTAAAGCTCCCTCTACACTGTCCCCATCAAACACTCCCAGGACAGGTACAGCACGGGGTTAAATACAGTGTAAAGATCCCTCCATACTGTGCCCATCAAACACTCCCAGGACAGGTACAGCAGGCGGTTTGATACAGAGTAAAGCTCCCTCTACACTGTCCCCATCAAACACTCCCAGGACAGGTACAGCACGGGGTTAGATACAGAGCAAAGCTCCCTCTACACTGTCCCCATCAAACACTCTCAGGACAGGTAAAGCACCGGGTTAGATACAGAGTAAAGCTCCCTCTACACTGTCCCCATCAAACACTCCCAGAACAGGTACAGCACGGGGTTAGATACAGAGTAAAGCTCCCTCTACACTGTCCCCATCAAACACTTTCAGCACAGGTAAAGCACGGGGTTAGATACAGAGTAAACATCCCTCTACACCGTCCCCATCAAACACTCCCAGGGCAGTTACAGCACAGGGTTAGATACAGAGTAAAACTCCCTCTATACTGTCCCCATCAAATACTCCCAGGGCAGGTAGAGCACGGGGTTAGATACATAGTAAATCTCCCTCTATACTGTGCCCATCAAACATTCCCAGGGCTGGGAGAGCATGGGGTTAGATACAAAGTAAATCTCCCTCTTTACTGTGCCCATCAAACACTCTCTGGACAGGTGCAGCACATGGCTAGATACAGAGTAAAGCTCCCTCTATACTGTCCCCATCAAACACTCCCAGGACAGGTACAGCACGGGGTTAGATACAGAGTAAAGCTCCCTCTATACTGTCCCCATCAAACACTCCCAGGACAGGTACAGCACAGGGTTAGATACAGAGTAAAGCTCCCTCTACACCGTCCCCATCAAACACTCCCAGGACAGGTACAGCACGGGGTTAGATACAGAGTAAATCTCCCTCTACACTGTCCCCATCAAACACTCCCAGGACAGGTACAGCACGGGGTTAGATACAGAGTAAAGCTCCCTCTACACCGTCCCCATCAAACACTCCCAGGACAGGTACAGCACGGGGTTAGGTACAGAGTAAATCTCCCTCTACACTGTCCCCATCAAACACTCCCAGGACAGGTACAGCACGGGGTTAGATACAGAGTAAAGCTCCCTCTACACTGTCCCCATCAAACACTCCCAGGACAGGTACAGCACGGGGCTTAATATGGAATAAAGCTCGCTCCATACTGACCCATCAAACACTCCCAGAACAAAGAGGCTGAGAAATGGGTTGAGAAGGGATCTCCATCCTCTCTCACCATCTCTCTCTCATCCAAAATTGGAGAGAGAATGGGAAAGAGAGAGCATGGGGGTTGCTGGGAGGGATGGTGCACAGAGAGTTTGGGGTTTGGGAGAGAATGCGTTGGGTTGTCAGAGAGAGTGTGGGCTGAGATGATGAGGGGAGAGAGAGTTTGTGTGTGAGACAGAGATTGTATGTGTGAGTCAGAGAGTTGGTGTGTGTGCTTGGGAGAGTGTGTGTGGGAGAGATAGAGTGTGAAAGTGATTGTGTGAGAGTGAGCGTGTGGGTGATTGAGTATGAGAGTGATTGCGTGTGTGAGGGATTGCATGTAATATGGACTGTGTGTGAGAGGGATTGTGTGTGAGAGCGAGTGTGTGTGAGAGGGACTGTGTGTGAGAGGGATTGTGTGTGAGCATGATGTGTGTGAGAGGGATTGTGTGTGAGCATGATGTGTGTGAGAGGAATTGTGTGTGGGAGCGATTGTTGTGAGAGAGGTTGCGTGTGAGAGGGATTGTGTGTGAGAGCAAGTGTGAGAGGGATTGTGTGTGAGAGTGATTGCGTGTGTGAGGGATTGCATGTAATATGGACTGTGTGTGAGAGGGATTGTGTGTGAGAGGGATTGCGTGTGACAGGGATTGTGTGTGAGAGAGATTGTGTGTGTGAGGGATTGCATGTAATATGGATTGTGTGTGAGAGGGATTGTGTGTGAGAGGGATTGTGTGTGTGAGGGATTGCATGTAATATGGATTGTGTGTGAGAGGGATTGTATGTGAGAGGGATTGTGTGTGACAGCGATTGCGTGTGTTAGGGATTGTGTGTGAGAGCGATTGTGTGTGAGAGAGATTGTGTGTGTGAGGGATTGCATGTAATATGGACTGTGTGTGACAGGGATTGTGTGTGAGAGGGATTGTGTGTGGCAGGGATTATTTGTGAGAGGGATTGTGTGTGAGAGGGATTGTGTGTGAGAATGATGTGTGTGAGAGGGATTGTGTGTGAGAGGGATTGTGTGTGAGAGGGATTGTGTGTGGGAGTGATTGTTGTGAGAGGGGTTGCGTGTGAGAGGGATTGTGTGTGAGAGGGATTGTGTGTGAGAAGGATTGTGTGTGAGAGGGATTGTGTGTGAGAGGTGTTGCGTGTGAGAGGGATTGTGTGTGAGAGGGATTGTGTGTGAGAGGGGTTGCGTGTGAGAGGGATTGTGTGTAAGAGGGATTGTGTGTGAGAGGGATTGTGTGTGAGAGGGATTGTGTGTAAGAGGGATTGTGTGTGAGAGGGATTGTGTGTGGGAGTGATTGTTGTGAGAGGGGTTGCGTGTGAGAGGGATTGTTGTGAGAGGGATTGTGTGTGAGAGGGATTGTGTGTGAGAGGGATTGTGTGTGAGAGGGATTGTGTGTGAGAGGGATTGTGTGTAAGAGGGATTGTGTGTGGGAGTGATTGTTGTGAGAGGGGTTGCGTGTGAGAGGGATTGTGTGTGAGAGGGGTTGTGTGTGAGAGGGATTGTGTGTGAGAGGGATTGTGTGTGAGAGGGATTGTTGTGAGAGGGATTGTGTGTGAGTGGGGTTGTGTGTGAGAGGGATTGTGTGTGAGAGGGATTGTGTGTAAGAGGGATTGTGTGTGAGAGGGATTGTGTGTGAGAGGGATTGTGTGTGAGATGGATTGTGTGTGAGAGGGATTGTGTGTGAGAGGGATTGTGTGTGAGAGGGATTGTGTGTGAGAGGGATTGTGTGTGGGAGTGATTGTTGTGAGAGGGGTTGCGTGTGAGAGGGATTGTGTGTGAGAGGGATTGTGTGTGAGAGGGATTGTGTGTGAGAGGGATTGTGTGTGAGAGGGATTGCGTGTGAGAGGGATTGTGTGTGGGAGTGATTGTTGTGAGAGGGGTTGCGTGTGAGAGGGATTGTGTGTGAGAGGGATTGCGTGTGAGAGGGATTGTGTGTGAGAGGGATTGTGTGTGAGAGGGATTGTGTGTGAGAGGGATTGTGTGTGAGAGGGATTGTGTGTGAGAGGGGTTGCGTGTGAGAGGGATTGTGTGTGAGAGGGATTGTTGTGAGAGGGGTTGCATGTAATAGGGATTGTGTGTGAGAGGGATTGTGTGTGAGAGGGATTGTGTGTGAGAGGGATTGTGTGTGAGAGGGATTGTTGTGAGAGGGGTTGCATGTAATAGGGATTGTGTGTGAGAGGGATTGTGTGTGAGAGGGATTGTGTGAGAGGGTTTCTGTGAGAGGGATTGTGTGTGTAGGGATTGTGTGTGAGAGGGATTGTTGTGAGAGGGGTTGCGTGTGAGAGGATTGCATGTGAAATCAAGCGTGAGAGGGATTGTGTGTGAGAGGGATTGTCGTGAGAGATATTGTTGTGAGAGGGATTGTGTATGAGAGGTATTATATGTGAGAACATGTGTGAGAGGGATTGTGTGTGAGAGGGATTGTGTGTGAGAGGGACTGAATGTTAAAGATTGTGTGTGAGAGGGAACGGGTGTGAGAGAAATTGTGTGTGAGATTGTGTGGGAGACTGTGTGTGAGAGGTTGCAGGAGTAAATTTGAGAGATGGAGAGTGTGTTTGTGTATCAGAACATATGTGTTTGTGAGAGTGTGTGCACCTGTTTGTGAGAGAGGGAGGGAGAGATGCGTTTGTATGTGCGTTTGTGTAAGGGGGAGAGAGAGAATGTGTGTGTGTGTGTGAAAGAGAGAAATATCTGTGAGTGTGAATGTCTGTGGGAGGGTATGTTTGTGTTTTTATGTGTGTGTGCCTGCATGTATGAGAAAGTATATATCTGTGCAAGTGTGTTTATATGAGAGAGAATGTATATATGTGTGTGTGTGAGAGAGCTTGTATGTGTGTGAGTTGGTGTGTGTATGTGTGTGTGTGTGTGTGTGTGTTTGTGTGTGCGTATGAGAAAGAATATATCTGTGTGGGTGTATGTGTGAGAGAAAATGTATGTGGTATGTGCTTTGTGTGTGAAAGAATATATGTGTGTGTGAATGTGTGTGTGAGGTTGTGTGTGTTTGTGTGTATGAGAAAGAATATATCTGTGAGTGTGTGTGTGAATCGGTGAGATAGAGAATCAGTGTCTGTAAGAGAGGATGTGTGTGCGGTTGAGAATGCATCTGTATGATTGTGACTATGTCTGTGTGAGCATGTGTATGAGAAAGAATATGTCTTTGTGACTGTGTGTGTGTGAGAGAGAGAGTGTGTATGAGAAATAATACATCTGTATGGCGTCAGCGTGAGAGAGAATGTGTGTGAGTGGAATAGGAAATGTGTGTGCGTGAGCGTGTCTGTGTATGAGACAGTATGTGTGTGTGTCTACGTGTATGAGAAAGAATATATCTGTGCAATTGTGTGTTTGTGTGTTTGCGAATGTTTGTGACCAAAGTGAAATGGAGGGAGATCCCTTCCCATCATTAAAATGTATGGAGATCCCTTCTATGTATTTAAAATGGAGGGCAACTGCGTCAATGACCTGGAACTGGAGGGAGGTCCCTTTTCCCTCCTTAAAATGTTGGGAGATCCGTTCTCAGTCTTTAAAATGGACGGTGATCGTTTCTCAACTTTTAAAATGGTGGTAGATCCCTTCTCCATTTTTAAAGTGGAGGGACATATTTTCTCAATCTTTAAAATGGTGGTAGATCCCTTCTCCATCTTTAAAACGGAGGGAGATAATTTCTCAAAATTTAAAATGCAGGGAGATCCTTTCTTAAAATTTAAAATGAGGGGGATCCCTTCTCCGTCTTTAAAATGGAGGGATATCTCTGTCATAGATTCACAGAGGTCGACAGCACAGAAAAAGCCCTTTCGGCCCATCAACTCTGTGCCGATCGAACAAGAACCTAACAATTCTAATCCTATTTTCCAGCACTAGGCCCACAGCCTTATATGCCAAGGTATCTCAAGTGCACATCCAAATATTCTGAAATGTTATGAGGGTTTCTGCCTCTAACCCCCTTTCAGGCAGTGAGTTCCAGATTCCCACCACCCTCTGGGTGAAAAAATCCTTCCCCACTTCCCCTCTAAACCTCCTGCCCCCTGCCTTCAATCTATGCTCCCTGGTTATTGTTCCCTCCACCAAGGGGAAACGTTCCTTCCTGTCTACCCTATCTATGCCCCTCATAATTTTATTCACCTCAATCATGTCCTTCCTCAATCTCCTCTGCTCCTTGGAAAATAATCCAAGTCTATCCAATCTCTCCTCATATGTCAAACTCTCCAGCCCAGGCAACATCCTGGGAAATCTCCTCTGCTCTCTCTCTAGAGCAATCACATCCTTCCTATAACGTGGATTCCAGAACTGCACACAATACTCTAGCTGTGGCCTAACCAGCGTTTTATACAGTTCCAGCATGACCTCCCTGCTCTTATATTCTATGTCTTGGCTAATAAAGGAAAGTATCTCATATGCCTTCTTAACCACCTTATTTACCTGTCCCGCTACCTTAAGGGACCGGTGGACATACACACCAAGGTCTCTCTAATGCCCATTAGATCCCAGGGCCCTACCATTCATCATGTATTCCTGTGCCTTGCTTGTCCAGCCCAAGTGCATCACCTCACACTTATCCGGATTAATGTCCATTTGCCACTGACCAGCCCGTCTATATCCTCCTGTAATCTAAGGCTCTCCTCCTCACTATTTACCACCCCACCAATTATCATATCATCCACCAACTTGCTGATCAACCCTCCTACATTGAAGTCTAAATCGTTTATACATACCACACACAGCAAGGGACCCAACCCCGATCCCTGTGGAACCCACTGGACACAGGAATCCAGTCACAAAAACACCCCTTGACCATCACCCTCTGCTTCCTGTCTCTCAGCCAATTCTGGACCCAATGTGTAAAATTGCCTTGGATCCCATGGGCTCTTCCCTTCACTTTCAGTCTCCCTTGTGGGATCTTATCAAAAGCCTTGCTGATGTCCCACTAGGCTAATTCTTCTCCATCTTTAAAATGGAGGGAGATCCCTTCTCCATCTGCAAAAATGTAGGGAG
This sequence comes from Isurus oxyrinchus, assembly GCA_026770705.1. Taxonomy (NCBI): domain Eukaryota; kingdom Metazoa; phylum Chordata; class Chondrichthyes; order Lamniformes; family Lamnidae; genus Isurus; species Isurus oxyrinchus. Next base: position 105,812 of record JANJGN010001771.1, read on the forward strand.
ATCCCATCTCCATCTTTAAAATGGAGGGAGAAACATTCCCTATCTTTAGAATGGAGGCAGATCCCTTCTCCATCTGTAAAATGTAGGGAGATCCCTTCTCAATCTTTAAAATGGATGGAGATTCCTTCCCCTTCTTTAAAATGAATGGATATCCCTTCTCCTTCTTTAAAATGGAGGGAGATCCCATCTTCATCTTTAAAATGCAGGGAGATCCCTTCTCCATTGTTGGTGTGAGAGTGAGAGAGAGTGGGGGGTGAAAGGGAGAGAGGGTTTGGGTGAGAGGGAGAGAGGGTTGGAGTATTAGGGAGAGAGGGTTGGGATGTTAGGGAGACAGGGTTGGGGTGTTAGGGAGAGAGGGTTGGAGAGAGAGGGAGAAAGGGTTGGGGTGAGAGGCTGAAAGGGTTGGGGTGAGAGGGTGAGAGGGTTGGGGTGAGAGGGTGAGAGGGTTGGGCTGTGAGGGAGAGAGGGTTGGGGTGAGAGGGAGAGTGGGTTGGGGTGTTAGGGAGACAGGGTTGGGGTGAGAGGGAGAGAGGGTGGGGGTAAGAGGGAGACAGTATTGGGGTGAGACGGAGAGAGGGTTGGGGTGTTAGGGAGAGTAGATTTGGGTGAGAGGGCGAGAGGGTTGGGGTGAGAGGGAGAGAGGGTTGGGGTGTTAGGGAGAGTAGGTCTGGGTGAGAGGGAGAGATGGTTGGGGAGTTAGGGAGAGGGGGTTGGAGTGAGAGGGAGAGATGGTTGGGGAGTTAGGGAGAGAGGGTTGGAGTGAGATGGAGAGAGGTTTGGGGTGTTAGGGAGAGAGGGTTGGGGTATTAGGGAGAGTAGGTTTGGGTGAGAGGGAGAGAGGGTTGGGGTGTTAGGGAGAGAGGGTTGGGGTGTTAGGGAGAGAGGGTTGGGGTGTTAGGGAGAGAGGGTTGGGGTGTTAGGGAGAGTAGATTTGGGTGAGAGGGAGAGAGGGTTGGGGTGTTAGGGAGAGAGAGTTGGGGTGTTAGGGAGAGAGGGTTGGGGTGTTAGGGAGAGAGGGTTGGGGTGAGAGGGAGAGAGGGTTGGGGTGTTAGGGAGAGTAGATTTGGGTGAGAGGGAGAGAGGGTTGGGGTGTTAGGGAGAGTAGATTTGGGTGAGAGGGAGAGAGGGTTGGGGTGTTAGGGAGAGAGGGTTGGGGTGTTAGGGAGAGAGGGTTGGGGTGTTAGGGAGAGTAGATTTGGGTGAGAGGGAGAGTGGGTTGGGCTGAGACAAAGAGAGGGTTGGGGTGTTAGGGAGAGTAGATTTGGGTGATAGGGAGAGAGGCTTAAGGTGTTAGGGAGAGAGGGTTGGGGTGTTAGGGAGAGAGGGTTGGGGTGAGAGGGAGAGAGTGTTGGGGTGTTAGGGAGAGAGGGTTGGGGTGTTAGGGAGAGAGGGTTGGGGTGTTAGGGAGAGAGGGTTGGGGTGTTAGGGAGAGAGGGTTGGGGTGTTAGGGAGAGAGGGTTGGGGTGTTAGGGAGAGAGGGTTGGTGTTTTAGGGAGAGAGGGTTGGGGTGTTAGGGAGAGAGGGTTGGGGTGTTAGGGAGAGAGGGTTGGGGTGTTAGGGAGAGAGGGTTGGGGTGTTAGGGAGAGAGGGTTGGAGTGTTAGGGAGAGAGGGTTGGGGTGAGAGGGAGAGAGGGTTGGGGTGTTAGGGAGAGAGGGTTGGTGTTTTAGGGAGAGAGGGTTTGGGTGAGAGGGTGAGAGGGTTGGGGTGAGAGGGAGAGAGGGTTGGGGTGAGAGGGAGAGTGGGTTTGGGTGTTAGGGAGAGAGGGTTGGGGTGAGAGGGAGAGAAGGTTGGGGTGTTAGGGAGAGAGGGTCGGGGTGTTAGGGAGAGAGGGTTGGTGTTTTAGGAGGAGAGAGGGTTTGGGTGAGAGGGTGAGATGGTTGGGGTGAGAGGGAGAGTGGGTTGGGGGTGTTAGGGAGAGAGGGTTGAGGTGAGACGGAGAGAGGGTTTGGGTGTTAGGGAGAGAGGGTTGGGGTGTTAGGGAGAGAGGGTTGGGGTGTTAGGGAGAGAGGGTTGGGTGTTAGGGAGAGAGGGTTGGGGTGTTAGGTAGAGTTGGTTTGGGTGAGAGGGAGAGAGGGTTGGGGTGTTAGGGAGAGAGGGTTTGGGTGAGAGGGAGAGAGGGTTGGGGTGTTAGGGAGAGAGGGTCGGGGTGTTAGGGAGAGAGGGTTGAGGTGAGAGGGTGAGAGGGTTGGGGTGAGAGGGAGAGAGGGTTGGGGTGAGACGGAGAGAGGGTTGGGGTGTTAGGGAGAGAGGGTTGGGGGTGTTAGGTAGAGTTGGTTTGGGTGAGAGGGAGAGAGGGTTGGGGTGAGAGGGAGAGAGGGTTTTGGGTGAGAGGGAGAGAGGGTTGGGGGTGTTAGGGAGAGAGGGTTGGGGTGTTAGGGAGCGAGGGTTGGGGTGTTAGGGAGAGAGGGTTGGGGTGTTAGGGAGAGAGGGTTGGGGTGTTAGGGAGAGAGGGTTGGGGTGTTAGGGAGAGAGGGTTGGGGTGAGAGGGAGAGAGGGTTGGGGTGTTAGGGAGCGAGGGTTGGGGTGTTAGGGGAGAGAGGGTTGGGGGTGAGTGGGAGAGAGGGTTGGGGTGTTAGGGCGAGAGGGTTGGAGTGTTAGAGGGAGAGAGGGTTGGGGTGTTAGGGAGAGAGGGTTTGGGTGAGAGGGAGAGAGGGTCGGGGTGTTAGGGAGAGAGGGTTGGGGTGTTAGGGAGAGAGGGTTGAGGTGAGAGGGGTGAGAGGGTTGGGGTGAGAGGGAGAGAGGGGTTGGGGTGAGACGGAGAGAGGGTTGGGGTGTTAGGGAGAGAGGGTTGGGGTGTTAGGTAGAGTTGGTTTGGGTGAGAGGGGAGAGAGGGTTGGGGTGAGAGGGAGAGAGGGTTTGGGTGAGAGGGAGAGAGGGTTGGGGTGTTAGGGAGAGAGGGTTGGGGTGTTAGGGAGCGAGGGTTGGGGTGTTAGGGAGAGAGGGTTGGGTGTTAGGGAGAGGGTTGGGGTGTTAGGGAGAGAGGGTTGGGGTGTTAGGGAGAGAGGGTTGGGGGTGTTAGGGAGCGAGGGTTGGGGTGTTAGGGAGAGAGGGTTGGGGTGAGAGGGAGAGAGGGTTGGGGTG
>JANJGN010001772.1:0-108841 GCA_026770705.1 Isurus oxyrinchus
GTGTTTTTTTCAATGTTGAGGTTGTTGTTGAATTTGTTGGTGTTTTTTCAATGTTGAGTTTGTTGTTGTTTTTCAATGTTGAGGTTGTTGTTGAATTTGTTGGTGTTTTTCAATGTTGAGGTTGTTGTTGTTTTTCAATGTTGAGGTTACTGTTGAATTTGTTGGTGTTTTTCAATGTTGAGGTTGTTGTTGTTTTTCAATGTTGAGGTTGTTGTTGAATTTGTTGGTGCTTTTCAATGTTGAGGTTGTTGTTGACTTTGTTGGTGTTTTTCAATTTTGAGGTTGTTGTTGTTTTTCAATGTTGAGGTTGTTGTTGAATTTGTTGGCGTTTTTCAATGTTGAGTTTGTTGTTGAATTTGTTGGTGTTTTTCAACTTCGAGGTTGTTGTTGAATTTGTTGGTGTTTTTCAATGTTCAGGTTGTGGTTGAATTTGTTGGTGTTTTTCAATGTTGAGGTTGTTGTTGAATTTGTTGGTGTTTTTCAATGTTGAGGTTGTTGTTGTTTTTCAATGTTGAGGTTGTTGTTTAATTTGTTGGTGTTTTTCAATGTTTAGTTTGTTGTTGTTTTTCAATGTTGAGGTTGTTGTTGAATTTGTTGGTGTTTTTCAATGTTGAGGTTGTTGTTGTTTTTCAATGTTGAGGTTGTTGTTGAATTTGTTGTTGTTTTTCAATGTTGAGGTTGTTGGTGTTTTTCAATGCTGAGGTTGTTGTTGAATTTGTTGGTGTTTTTCAATGTTGAGGTTGTTGTTGAATTTGTTGGTGTTTTTCAATGTTGAGGTTGTTGTTGTTTTTCAATGTTGAGGTTGTTGTTGAGTTTGTAGGTGTTTTTCAATGTTGAGGTTGTTGTTGTTTTTCAAAGTTGAGGTTGTTGTTGAATTTGTTGGTGTTTTTCAATTTCGAGGTTGTTGTTGAATTTGTTGGTGTTTTTCAATGTTGAAGTTGTTGTTGAATTTGTTGGTGTTTTTCAATGTTGAGGTTGTTGTTGTTTTTCAATGCTGAGGTTGTTGTTGAATTTGTTGGTGTTTTTCAATGTTGAGGTTGTTGTTGCTTTTCAATTTTGAGGTGCTGTTGACTTTGTTGGTGTTTTTCAATGTTGATGTTGTTGTTGTTTTTCAAAGTTGAGGTTGTTGTTGAATTTGTAGGTGTTTTTCAATTTCGAGGTTGTTGAATTTGTTGGTGTTTTTCAATGTTGAAGTTGTTGTTGAATTTGTTGGTGTTTTTCAATGTTGAGGTTGTTGTTGTTTTTCAATGTTGAGGTTGTTGTTGAATTTGTTGGTGTTTTTCAATGTTGAGGTTGTTGTTGTTTTCAAAGCTGAGGTTGTTGTTGAATTTGTTCGTGTTTTTCAATGTTGAAGTTGTTGTTGAATTTGTTGGTGTTTTTCAATTTTGAGGTTGTTGTTGTTCTTCAATGTTGAGGTTGTTGCTGAATTTGTTGGTGTTTTTCAATGTTGAGGTTGTTGTTGTTTTTCAATGTCGAGGTTGTTGTTGAATTTGTTGGTGGTTTTCAATGTTGAGGTTGTTGTTGTTTTTCAATGCTGAGGTTGTTGTTGAATTTGTTGGTGTTTTTCAATGTTGTGATTTTTGTTGTTTTTAAATGTTGAGGTTGTTGTTGAATTTGCTGGTGTTTTGCAATGTTGAGGTTGTTGTTGTTTTTCAATGTTGAGGTTGTTGTTGAATTTGTTGGTGTTTTTCAATGTTGAGGTTGTTGTTGTTTTTCAATGTAGAGGTTGTTGTTGTATTTGTTGGTGTTTTTCAATTTCGAGGTTGTTGTTGAATTTGTTGGTGTTTTTCAATGTTGAAGTTGTTGTTGAGTTTGTTGGTGTTTTTCAATGTTGAGGTTGTTGTTGTTTTTCAATGTTGAGGTTGCTGTTGAATTTGCTGTTGTTTTTCAATGTTGAGGTTGTTGTTGTTTTTCAATGCTGAGGTTGTTGTTGAATTTGTTGGTGTTTTTCAATGTTGAGGTTGTTGTTGAATTTGTTGGTGTTTTTCAATGTTGAGGTTGTTGTTGTTTTTCAATGTTGAGGTTGTTGTTGAATTTGTTGGTGTTTTTCAATGTTGAGGTTGTTGTTCTTTTTCAATGTTGAGGTTGTTGTTGAATTTGTTGGTGTTTTTCAATGTTAAGGTTGTTGTTGAATTTGTTGGTGTTTTTCAATGTTGAGGTTGTTGTTGTTTTTCAATGTTAAGGTTGTTGTTGAATTTGTTGGTGTTTTTCAATGTTGAGTTTGTTGTTGTTTTTCAATGTTGAGGTTGTTGTTGAATTTGTTGGTGTTTTTCAATGTTGAGGTTGTTGTTGCTTTTCAATGTTGAGGTTACTGTTGAATTTGTTGGTGTTTTTCAATGTTGAGGTTGTTGTTGTTTTTCAATGTTGAGGTTGTTGTTGAATTTGTTGGTGCTTTTCAATGTTGAGGTTGTTGTTGACTTTGTTGGTGTTTTTCAATTTTGAGGTTGTTGTTGAATTTGTTGGTGTTTTTCAATGTTGAAGTTGTTGTTGAGTTTGTTGGTGTTTTTCAATGTTGAGGTTGTTGTTGTTTTTCAATGTTGAGGTTGCTGTTGAATTTGCTGGTGTTTTTCAATGTTGAGGTTGTTGTTGAGCTTGTTGGTGTTTTTCAATGTTGAGGTTGTTGTTGTTTTTCAATGTTGAGGTTGCTGTTGAATTTGCTGGTGTTTTTCAATGTTGAGGTGTTGTTGTTTTTCAATGCTGAGGTTGTTGTTGAATTTGTTGGTGTTTTTCAATGTTGAGGTTGTTGTTGAATTTGTTGGTGTTTTTCAATGTTGAGGTTGTTGTTGTTTTTCAATGTTGAGGTTGTTGTTGAATTTGTTGGTGTTTTTCAATGTTTAGGTTGTTGTTGAATTTGTTGGTGTTTTTCAATGTTGAGGTTGTTGTTGTTTTTCAATGTTGAGGTTGTTGTTGAATTTGTTGGTGTTTTTCAATGTTGAGGTTGTTGTTGTTTTTCAATGTTGAGGTTGCTGTTGAATTTGCTGGTGTTTTTCAATGTTGAGGTTGTTTGTTGTTTTTCAATGCTGAGGTTGTTGTTGAATTTGTTGGTGTTTTTCAATGTTGAGGTTGTTGTTGAATTTGTTGGTGTTTTTCAATGTTGAGGTTGTTGTTGTTTTTCAATGTTGAGGTTGTTGTTGAATTTGTTGGTGTTTTTCAATGTTGAGGTTGTTGTTGTTTTTCAATGTTGAGGTTGTTGTTGAATTTGTTGGTGTTTTTCAATGTTAAGGTTGTTGTTGAATTTGTTGGTGTTTTTCAATGTTGAGGTTGTTGTTGTTTTTTCAATGTTGAGGTTGTTGTTGAATTTGTTGGTGTTTTTCAATGTTGAGTTTGTTGTTGTTTTTCAATGTTGAGGTTGTTGTTGAATTTGTTGGTGTTTTTCAATGTTGAGGTTGTTGTTGCTTTTCAATGTTGAGGTTACTGTTGAATTTGTTGGTGTTTTTCAATGTTGAGGTTGTTGTTGTTTTTCAATGTTGAGGTTGTTGTTGAATTTGTTGGTGCTTTTCAATGTTGAGGTTGTTGTTGACTTTGTTGGTGTTTTTCAATTTTGAGGTTGTTGTTGAATTTGTTGGTGTTTTTCAATGTTGAAGTTGTTGTTGAGTTTGTTGGTGTTTTTTCAATGTTGAGGTTGTTGTTGTTTTTCAATGTTGAGGTTGCTGTTGAATTTGCTGGTGTTTTTCAATGTTGAGGTTGTTGTTGAGTTTGTTGGTGTTTTTCAATGTTGAGGTTGTTGTTGTTTTTCAATGTTGAGGTTGCTGTTGAATTTGCTGGTGTTTTTCAATGTTGAGGTTGTTGTTGTTTTTCAATGCTGAGGTTCTTGTTGAATTTGTTGGTGTTTTTCAATGTTGAGGTTGTTGTTGAATTTGTTGGTGTTTTTCAATGTTGAGGTTGTTGTTGTTTTTCAATGTTGAGGTTGTTGTTGAATTTGTTGGTGTTTTTCAATGTTTTGGTTGTTGTTGTTTTTCAACGTTGAGGTTGTTGTTGAATTTGTTGGTGTTTTTCAATGTTGAGGTTGTTGTTGAATTTGTTGGTGTTTTTCAATGTTGAGGTTGTTGTTGTTTTTCAATGTTGAGGTTGTTGTTGAATTTGTTGGTGTTTTTCAATGTTGAGTTTGTTGTTGTTTTTCAATGTTGAGGTTGTTGTTGAATTTGTTGGTGTTTTTCAATGTTGAGGTTGTTGTTGTTTTTCAATGTTGAGGTTACTGTTGAATTTGTTGGTGTTTTTCAATGTTGAGGTTGTTGTTGTTTTTCAATGTTGAGGTGTTGTTGAATTTGTTGGTGCTTTTCAATGTTGAGGTTGTTGTTGACTTTGTTGGTGTTTTTCAATTTTGAGGTTGTTGTTGTTTTTCAATGTTGAGGTTGTTGTTGAATTTGTTGGCGTTTTTCAATGTTGAGTTTGTTGTTGAATTTGTTGGTGTTTTTCAACTTCGAGGTTGTTGTTGAATTTGTTGGTGTTTTTCAATGTTCAGGTTGTGGTTGAATTTGTTGGTGTTTTTCAATGTTGAGGTTGTTGTTGAATTTGTTGGTGTTTTTTCAATGTTGAGGTTGTTGTTGTTTTTCAATGTTGAGGTTGTTGTTTAATTTGTTGGTGTTTTTCAATGTTTAGTTTGTTGTTGTTTTTCAATGTTGAGGTTGTTGTTGAATTTGTTGGTGTTTTTCAATGTTGAGGTTGTTGTTGTTTTTCAATGTTGAGGTTGTTGTTGAATTTGTTGTTGTTTTTCAATGTTGAGGTTGTTGGTGTTTTTCAATGCTGAGGTTGTTGTTGAATTTGTTGGTGTTTTTCAATGTTGAGGTTGTTGTTGAATTTGTTGGTGTTTTTCAATGTTGAGGTTGTTGTTGTTTTTCAATGTTGAGGTTGTTGTTGAGTTTGTAGGTGTTTTTCAATGTTGAGGTTGTTGTTGTTTTTCAAAGTTGAGGTTGTTGTTGAATTTGTTGGTGTTTTTCAATTTCGAGGTTGTTGTTGAATTTGTTGGTGTTTTTCAATGTTGAAGTTGTTGTTGAATTTGTTGGTGTTTTTCAATGTTGAGGTTGTTGTTGTTTTTCAATGCTGAGGTTGTTGTTGAATTTGTTGGTGTTTTTCAATGTTGAGGTTGTTGTTGCTTTTCAATTTTGAGGTGCTGTTGACTTTGTTGGTGTTTTTCAATGTTGATGTTGTTGTTGTTTTTCAAAGTTGAGGTTGTTGTTGAATTTGTTGGTGTTTTTCAATTTCGAGGTTGTTGAATTTGTTGGTGTTTTTCAATGTTGAAGTTGTTGTTGAATTTGTTGGTGTTTTTCAATGTTGAGGTTGTTGTTGTTTTTCAATGTTGAGGTTGTTGTTGAATTTGTTGGTGTGTTTCAATGTTGAGGTTGTTGTTGTTTTTCAAAGCTGAGGTTGTTGTTGAATTTGTTCGTGTTTTTCAATGTTGAAGTTGTTGTTGAATTTGTTGGTGTTTTTCAATTTTGAGGTTGTTGTTGTTCTTCAATGTTGAGGTTGTTGCTGAATTTGTTGGTGTTTTTCAATGTTGAGGTTGTTGTTGTTTTTCAATGTCGAGGTTGTTGTTGAATTTGTTGGTGGTTTTCAATGTTGAGGTTGTTGTTGTTTTTCAATGCTGAGGTTGTTGTTGAATTTGTTGGTGTTTTTCAATGTTGTGATTTTTGTTGTTTTTAAATGTTGACGTTGTTGTTGAATTTGCTGGTGTTTTGCAATGTTGAGGTTGTTGTTGTTTTTCAATGTTGAGGTTGTTGTTGAATTTGTTGGTGTTTTTCAATGTTGAGGTTGTTGTTGTTTTTCAATGTAGAGGTTGTTGTTGTATTTGTTGGTGTTTTTCAATTTCGAGGTTGTTGTTGAATTTGTTGGTGTTTTTCAATGTTGAAGTTGTTGTTGAATTTGTTGGTGTTTTTCAATGTTGAGGTTGTTGTTGTTTTTCAATGTTGAGGTTGCTGTTGAATTTGCTGGTGTTTTTCAATGTTGAGGTTGTTGTTGAATTTGTTGGTGTTTTTCAATGTTGAGGTTGTTGTTGTTTTTCAATGTTGAGGTTGTTGTTGAATTTGTTGGTGTTTTTCAATGTTGAGTATGTTGTTGTTTTTCAATGTTGAGGTTGTTGTTGAATTTGTTGGTGTTTTTCAATGTTGAGTTTGTTGTTGAATTTGTTGGTGTTTTTCAATTTCGAGGTTGTTGTTGAATTTTTTAGTGTTTTTCAATGTTGAGGTTGTTGTTGAATTTGTGGTGTTTTTCAATGTTGAGGTTGTTGTTGAATTTGTTGGTGTTTTTGAATGTTGAGGTTGTTGTTGTTTTTCAATGTTGAGGTTGTTGTTGAATTTGTTGGTGTTTTTCAATGTTGAGGTTGTTGTTGTTTTTCAAAGTTGAGGTTGTTGTTGAATTTGTTGGTGTTTTTCAATTTCGAGGTTGTTGTTGAATTTGTTGGTGGTTTTCAATGTTGAAGTTGTTGTTGAATTTGTTGGTGTTTTTCAATGTTGAGGTTGTTGTTGTTTTTCAATGTTGAGGTTGTTGTTGAATTTGTTGGTGTTTTTCAATGTTGAGGTTGTTGACGTTTTTCAATGCTGCGGTTGTTGTTGAATTTGTTGGTGTTTTTCAATGTTGAAGTTGTTGTTGAATTTGTTGGTGTTTTTCAATGTTGAGGTTGTTGTTGTTTTTCAATGTTGAGGTTGTTGCTGAATTTGTTGGTGTTTTTCAATGTTGAGGTTGTTGTTGTTTTTAAATGTCGAGGTTGTTGTTGAATTTGTTGGTGTTTTTCAATGTTGAGGTTGTTGTTGTTTTTCAATGTTGAGGTTGTTGTTGAATTTGTTGGTGTTTTTCAATGTTGTGATTGTTGTTGTTTTTAAATGTTGAGGTTGTTGTTGAATTTGCTGGTGTTTTGCAATGTTGAGGTTGTTGTTGTTTTTCAATGTTGAGGTTGTTGTTGAATTTGTTGGTGTTTTTCAATGTTGAGGTTGTTGTTGTTTTTCAATGTAGAGGTTGTTGTTGTATTTGTTGGTGTTTTTCAATTTCGAGGTTGTTGTTGAATTTGTTGGTGTTTTTCAATGTTGAAGTTGTTGTTGAGTTTGTTGGTGTTTTTCAATGTTGAGGTTGTTGTTGTTTTTCAATGTTGAGGTTGCTGTTGAATTTGCTGGTGTTTTTCAATGTTGAGGTTGTTGTTGTTTTTCAATGCTGAGGTTGTTGTTGAATTTGTTGGTGTTTTTCAATGTTGAGGTTGTTGTTGAATTTGTTGGTGTTTTTCAATGTTGAGGTTGTTGTTGTTTTTCAATGTTGAGGTTGTTGTTGAATTTGTTGGTGTTTTTCAATGTTGAGGTTGTTGTTGTTTTTCAATGTTGAGGTTGTTGTTGAATTTGTTGGTGTTTTTCAATGTTGAGTTTGTTGTTGTTTTTCAATGTTGAGGTTGTTGTTGAATTTGTGGGTGTTTTTCAATGTTGAGGTTGTTGTTGTTTTTCAATGTTGAGGTTACTGTTGAATTTGTTGGTGTTTTTCAATGTTGAGGTTGTTGTTGTTTTTCAATGTTGAGGTTGTTGTTGAATTTGTTGGTGCTTTTCAATGTTGAGGTTGTTGTTGACTTTGTTGGTGTTTTTCAATTTTGAGGTTGTTGTTGAATTTGTTGGTGTTTTTCAATGTTGAAGTTGTTGTTGAGTTTGTTGTTGTTTTTCAATGTTGAGGTTGTTGTTGTTTTTCAATGTTGAGGTTGCTGTTGAATTTGCTGGTGTTTTTCAATGTTGAGGTTGTTGTTGAGTTTGTTGGTGTTTTTCAATGTTGAGGTTGTTGTTGTTTTTCAATGTTGAGGTTGCTGTTGAATTTGCTGGTGTTTTTCAATGTTGAGGTTGTTGTTGTTTTTCAATGCTGAGGTTGTTGTTGAATTTGTTGGTGTTTTTCAATGTTGAGGTTGTTGTTGAATTTGTTGGTGTTTTTCAATGTTGAGGTTGTTGTTGTTTTTCAATGTTGAGGTTGTTGTTGAATTTGTTGGTGTTTTTCAATGTTTAGGTTGCTGTTGTTTTTCAACGTTGAGGTTGTTGTTGAATTTGTTGGTGTTTTTCAATGTTGAGGTTGTTGTTGAATTTGTTGGTGTTTTTCAATGTTGAGGTTGTTGTTGTTTTTCAATGTTGAGGTTGTTGTTGAATTTGTTGGTGTTTTTCAATGTTGAGTTTGTTGTTGTTTTTCAATGTTGAGGTTGTTGTTGAATTTGTTGGTGTTTTTCAATGTTGAGGTTGTTGTTGTTTTTCAATGTTGAGGTTACTGTTGAATTTGTTGGTGTTTTTCAATGTTGAGGTTGTTGTTGTTTTTCAATGTTGAGGTTGTTGTTGAATTTGTTGGTGTTTTTCAATGTTGAGGTTGTTGTTGTTTTTCAAAGCTGAGGTTGTTGTTGAATTTGTTCGTGTTTTTCAATGTTGAAGTTGTTGTTGAATTTGTTGGTGTTTTTCAATTTTGAGGTTGTTGTTGTTCTTCAATGTTGAGGTTGTTGCTGAATTTGTTGGTGTTTTTCAATGTTGAGGTTGTTGTTGTTTTTCAATGTCGAGGTTGTTGTTGAATTTGTTGGTGGTTTTCAATGTTGAGGTTGTTGTTGTTTTTCAATGCTGAGGTTGTTGTTGAATTTGTTGGTGTTTTTCAATGTTGTGATTTTTGTTGTTTTTAAATGTTGAGGTTGTTGTTGAATTTGCTGGTGTTTTGCAATGTTGAGGTTGTTGTTGTTTTTCAATGTTGAGGTTGTTGTTGAATTTGTTGGTGTTTTTCAATTTTGAGGTTGTTGTTGTTTTTCAATGTAGAGGTTGTTGTTGTATTTGTTGGTGTTTTTCAATTTCGAGGTTGTTGTTGAATTTGTTGGTGTTTTTCAATGTTGAAGTTGTTGTTGAGTTTGTTGGTGTTTTTCAATGTTGAGGTTGTTGTTGTTTTTCAATGTTGAGGTTGCTGTTGAATTTGCTGTTGTTTTTCAATGTTGAGGTTGTTGTTGTTTTTCAATGCTGAGGTTGTTGTTGAATTTGTTGGTGTTTTTCAATGTTGAGGTTGTTGTTGAATTTGTTGGTGTTTTTCAATGTTGAGGTTGTTGTTGTTTTTCAATGTTGAGGTTGTTGTTGAATTTGTTGGTGTTTTTCAATGTTGAGGTTGTTGTTCTTTTTCAATGTTGAGGTTGTTGTTGAATTTGTTGGTGTTTTTCAATGTTAAGGTTGTTGTTGAATTTGTTGGTGTTTTTCAATGTTGAGGTTGTTGTTGTTTTTCAATGTTAAGGTTGTTGTTGAATTTGTTGGTGTTTTTCAATGTTGAGTTTGTTGTTGTTTTTCAATGTTGAGGTTGTTGTTGAATTTGTTGGTGTTTTTCAATGTTGAGGTTGTTGTTGCTTTTCAATGTTGAGGTTACTGTTGAATTTGTTGGTGTTTTTCAATGTTGAGGTTGTTGTTGTTTTTCAATGTTGAGGTTGTTGTTGAATTTGTTGGTGCTTTTCAATGTTGAGGTTGTTGTTGACTTTGTTGGTGTTTTTCAATTTTGAGGTTGTTGTTGAATTTGTTGGTGTTTTTCAATGTTGAAGTTGTTGTTGAGTTTGTTGGTGTTTTTCAATGTTGAGGTTGTTGTTGTTTTTCAATGTTGAGGTTGCTGTTGAATTTGCTGGTGTTTTTCAATGTTGAGGTTGTTGTTGAGTTTGTTGGTGTTTTTCAATGTTGAGGTTGTTGTTGTTTTTCAATGTTGAGGTTGCTGTTGAATTTGCTGGTGTTTTTCAATGTTGAGGTTGTTGTTGTTTTTCAATGCTGAGGTTGTTGTTGAATTTGTTGGTGTTTTTCAATGTTGAGGTTGTTGTTGAATTTGTTGGTGTTTTTCAATGTTGAGGTTGTTGTTGTTTTTCAATGTTGAGGTTGTTGTTGAATTTGTTGGTGTTTTTCAATGTTTAGGTTGTTGTTGAATTTGTTGGTGTTTTTCAATGTTGAGGTTGTTGTTGTTTTTCAATGTTGAGGTTGTTGTTGAATTTGTTGGTGTTTTTCAATGTTGAGGTTGTTGTTGTTTTTCAATGTTGGGGTTGCTGTTGAATTTGCTGGTGTTTTTCAATGTTGAGGTTGTTGTTGTTTTTCAATGCTGAGGTTGTTGTTGAATTTGTTGGTGTTTTTCAATGTTGAGGTTGTTGTTGAATTTGTTGGTGTTTTTCAATGTTGAGGTTGTTGTTGTTTTTCAATGTTGAGGTTGTTGTTGAATTTGTTGGTGTTTTTCAATGTTGAGGTTGTTGTTGTTTTTCAATGTTGAGGTTGTTGTTGAATTTGTTGGTGTTTTTCAATGTTAAGGTTGTTGTTGAATTTGTTGGTGTTTTTCAATGTTGAGGTTGTTGTTGTTTTTCAATGTTGAGGTTGTTGTTGAATTTGTTGGTGTTTTTCAATGTTGAGTTTGTTGTTGTTTTTCAATGTTGAGGTTGTTGTTGAATTTGTTGGTGTTTTTCAATGTTGAGGTTGTTGTTGCTTTTCAATGTTGAGGTTACTGTTGAATTTGTTGGTGTTTTTCAATGTTGAGGTTGTTGTTGTTTTTCAATGTTGAGGTTGTTGTTGAATTTGTTGGTGCTTTTCAATGTTGAGGTTGTTGTTGACTTTGTTGGTGTTTTTCAATTTTGAGGTTGTTGTTGAATTTGTTGGTGTTTTTCAATGTTGAAGTTGTTGTTGAGTTTGTTGGTGTTTTTCAATGTTGAGGTTGTTGTTGTTTTTCAATGTTGAGGTTGCTGTTGAATTTGCTGGTGTTTTTCAATGTTGAGGTTGTTGTTGAGTTTGTTGGTGTTTTTCAATGTTGAGGTTGTTGTTGTTTTTCAATGTTGAGGTTGCTGTTGAATTTGCTGGTGTTTTTCAATGTTGAGGTTGTTGTTGTTTTTCAATGCTGAGGTTGTTGTTGAATTTGTTGGTGTTTTTCAATGTTGAGGTTGTTGTTGAATTTGTTGGTGTTTTTCAATGTTGAGGTTGTTGTTGTTTTTCAATGTTGAGGTTGTTGTTGAATTTGTTGGTGTTTTTCAATGTTTAGGTTGTTGTTGTTTTTCAACGTTGAGGTTGTTGTTGAATTTGTTGGTGTTTTTCAATGTTGAGGTTGTTGTTGAATTTGTTGGTGTTTTTCAATGTTGAGGTTGTTGTTGTTTTTCAATGTTGAGGTTGTTGTTGAATTTGTTGGTGTTTTTCAATGTTGAGTTTGTTGTTGTTTTTCAATGTTGAGGTTGTTGTTGAATTTGTTGGTGTTTTTCAATGTTGAGGTTGTTGTTGTTTTTCAATGTTGAGGTTACTGTTGAATTTGTTGGTGTTTTTCAATGTTGAGGTTGTTGTTGTTTTTCAATGTTGAGGTTGTTGTTGAATTTGTTGGTGCTTTTCAATGTTGAGGTTGTTGTTGACTTTGTTGGTGTTTTTCAATTTTGAGGTTGTTGTTGTTTTTCAATGTTGAGGTTGTTGTTGAATTTGTTGGCGTTTTTCAATGTTGAGTTTGTTGTTGAATTTGTTGGTGTTTTTCAACTTCGAGGTTGTTGTTGAATTTGTTGGTGTTTTTCAATGTTCAGGTTGTGGTTGAATTTGTTGGTGTTTTTCAATGTTGAGGTTGTTGTTGAATTTGTTGGTGTTTTTCAATGTTGAGGTTGTTGTTGTTTTTCAATGTTGAGGTTGTTGTTTAATTTGTTGGTGTTTTTCAATGTTTAGTTTGTTGTTGTTTTTCAATGTTGAGGTTGTTGTTGAATTTGTTGGTGTTTTTCAATGTTGAGGTTGTTGTTGTTTTTCAATGTTGAGGTTGTTGTTGAATTTGTTGTTGTTTTTCAATGTTGAGGTTGTTGGTGTTTTTCAATGCTGAGGTTGTTGTTGAATTTGTTGGTGTTTTTCAATGTTGAGGTTGTTGTTGAATTTGTTGGTGTTTTTCAATGTTGAGGTTGTTGTTGTTTTTCAATGTTGAGGTTGTTGTTGAGTTTGTAGGTGTTTTTCAATGTTGAGGTTGTTGTTGTTTTTCAAAGTTGAGGTTGTTGTTGAATTTGTTGGTGTTTTTCAATTTCGAGGTTGTTGTTGAATTTGTTGGTGTTTTTCAATGTTGAAGTTGTTGTTGAATTTGTTGGTGTTTTTCAATGTTGAGGTTGTTGTTGTTTTTCAATGCTGAGGTTGTTGTTGAATTTGTTGGTGTTTTTCAATGTTGAGGTTGTTGTTGCTTTTCAATTTTGAGGTGCTGTTGACTTTGTTGGTGTTTTTCAATGTTGATGTTGTTGTTGTTTTTCAAAGTTGAGGTTGTTGTTGAATTTGTTGGTGTTTTTCAATTTCGAGGTTGTTGAATTTGTTGGTGTTTTTCAATGTTGAAGTTGTTGTTGAATTTGTTGGTGTTTTTCAATGTTGAGGTTGTTGTTGTTTTTCAATGTTGAGGTTGTTGTTGAATTTGTTGGTGTGTTTCAATGTTGAGGTTGTTGTTGTTTTTCAAAGCTGAGGTTGTTGTTGAATTTGTTCGTGTTTTTCAATGTTGAAGTTGTTGTTGAATTTGTTGGTGTTTTTCAATTTTGAGGTTGTTGTTGTTCTTCAATGTTGAGGTTGTTGCTGAATTTGTTGGTGTTTTTCAATGTTGAGGTTGTTGTTGTTTTTCAATGTCGAGGTTGTTGTTGAATTTGTTGGTGGTTTTCAATGTTGAGGTTGTTGTTGTTTTTCAATGCTGAGGTTGTTGTTGAATTTGTTGGTGTTTTTCAATGTTGTGATTTTTGTTGTTTTTAAATGTTGAGGTTGTTGTTGAATTTGCTGGTGTTTTGCAATGTTGAGGTTGTTGTTGTTTTTCAATGTTGAGGTTGTTGTTGAACTTGTTGGTGTTTTTCAATGTTGAGGTTGTTGTTGTTTTTCAATGTAGAGGTTGTTGTTGTATTTGTTGGTGTTTTTCAATTTCGAGGTTGTTGTTGAATTTGTTGGTGTTTTTCAATGTTGAAGTTGTTGTTGAATTTGTTGGTGTTTTTCAATGTTGAGGTTGTTGTTGTTTTTCAATGTTGAGGTTGCTGTTGAATTTGCTGGTGTTTTTCAATGTTGAGGTTGTTGTTGAATTTGTTGGTGTTTTTCAATGTTGAGGTTGTTGTTGTTTTTCAATGTTGAGGTTGTTGTTGAATTTGTTGGTGTTTTTCAATGTTGAGTATGTTGTTGTTTTTCAATGTTGAGGTTGTTGTTGAATTTGTTGGTGTTTTTCAATGTTGAGTTTGTTGTTGAATTTGTTGGTGTTTTTCAATTTCGAGGTTGTTGTTGAATTTTTTAGTGTTTTTCAATGTTGAGGTTGTTGTTGAATTTGTGGTGTTTTTCAATGTTGAGGTTGTTGTTGAATTTGTTGGTGTTTTTGAATGTTGAGGTTGTTGTTGTTTTTCAATGTTGAGGTTGTTGTTGAATTTGTTGGTGTTTTTCAATGTTGAGGTTGTTGTTGTTTTTCAAAGTTGAGGTTGTTGTTGAATTTGTTGGTGTTTTTCAATTTCGAGGTTGTTGTTGAATTTGTTGGTGGTTTTCAATGTTGAAGTTGTTGTTGAATTTGTTGGTGTTTTTCAATGTTGAGGTTGTTGTTGTTTTTCAATGTTGAGGTTGTTGTTGAATTTGTTGGTGTTTTTCAATGTTGAGGTTGTTGACGTTTTTCAATGCTGCGGTTGTTGTTGAATTTGTTGGTGTTTTTCAATGTTGAAGTTGTTGTTGAATTTGTTGGTGTTTTTCAATGTTGAGGTTGTTGTTGTTTTTCAATGTTGAGGTTGTTGCTGAATTTGTTGGTGTTTTTCAATGTTGAGGTTGTTGTTGTTTTTAAATGTCGAGGTTGTTGTTGAATTTGTTGGTGTTTTTCAATGTTGAGGTTGTTGTTGTTTTTCAATGTTGAGGTTGTTGTTGAATTTGTTGGTGTTTTTCAATGTTGTGATTGTTGTTGTTTTTAAATGTTGAGGTTGTTGTTGAATTTGCTGGTGTTTTGCAATGTTGAGGTTGTTGTTGTTTTTCAATGTTGAGGTTGTTGTTGAATTTGTTGGTGTTTTTCAATGTTGAGGTTGTTGTTGTTTTTCAATGTAGAGGTTGTTGTTGTATTTGTTGGTGTTTTTCAATTTCGAGGTTGTTGTTGAATTTGTTGGTGTTTTTCAATGTTGAAGTTGTTGTTGAGTTTGTTGGTGTTTTTCAATGTTGAGGTTGTTGTTGTTTTTCAATGTTGAGGTTGCTGTTGAATTTGCTGGTGTTTTTCAATGTTGAGGTTGTTGTTGTTTTTCAATGCTGAGGTTGTTGTTGAATTTGTTGGTGTTTTTCAATGTTGAGGTTGTTGTTGAATTTGTTGGTGTTTTTCAATGTTGAGGTTGTTGTTGTTTTTCAATGTTGAGGTTGTTGTTGAATTTGTTGGTGTTTTTCAATGTTGAGGTTGTTGTTGTTTTTCAATGTTGAGGTTGTTGTTGAATTTGTTGGTGTTTTTCAATGTTGAGTTTGTTGTTGTTTTTCAATGTTGAGGTTGTTGTTGAATTTGTGGGTGTTTTTCAATGTTGAGGTTGTTGTTGTTTTTCAATGTTGAGGTTACTGTTGAATTTGTTGGTGTTTTTCAATGTTGAGGTTGTTGTTGTTTTTCAATGTTGAGGTTGTTGTTGAATTTGTTGGTGCTTTTCAATGTTGAGGTTGTTGTTGACTTTGTTGGTGTTTTTCAATTTTGAGGTTGTTGTTGAATTTGTTGGTGTTTTTCAATGTTGAAGTTGTTGTTGAGTTTGTTGGTGTTTTTCAATGTTGAGGTTGTTGTTGTTTTTCAATGTTGAGGTTGCTGTTGAATTTGCTGGTGTTTTTCAATGTTGAGGTTGTTGTTGAGTTTGTTGGTGTTTTTCAATGTTGAGGTTGTTGTTGTTTTTCAATGTTGAGGTTGCTGTTGAATTTGCTGGTGTTTTTCAATGTTGAGGTTGTTGTTGTTTTTCAATGCTGAGGTTGTTGTTGAATTTGTTGGTGTTTTTCAATGTTGAGGTTGTTGTTGTTTTTCAACGTTGAGGTTGTTGTTGAATTTGTTGGTGTTTTTCAATGTTGAGGTTGTTGTTGAATTTGTTGGTGTTTTTCAATGTTGAGGTTGTTGTTGTTTTTCAATGTTGAGGTTGTTGTTGAATTTGTTGGTGTTTTTCAATGTTGAGTTTGTTGTTGTTTTTCAATGTTGAGGTTGTTGTTGAATTTGTTGGTGTTTTTCAATGTTGAGGTTGTTGTTGTTTTTCAATGTTGAGGTTACTGTTGAATTTGTTGGTGTTTTTCAATGTTGAGGTTGTTGTTGTTTTTCAATGTTGAGGTTGTTGTTGAATTTGTTGGTGCTTTTCAATGTTGAGGTTGTTGTTGACTTTGTTGGTGTTTTTCAATTTTGAGGTTGTTGTTGTTTTTCAATGTTGAGGTTGTTGTTGAATTTGTTGGCGTTTTTCAATGTTGAGTTTGTTGTTGAATTTGTTGGTGTTTTTCAACTTCGAGGTTGTTGTTGAATTTGTTGGTGTTTTTCAATGTTGAGGTTGTTGTTGAATTTGTTGGTGTTGTTCAATGTTGAGGTTGTTGTTGAATTTGTTGGTGTTTTTCAATGTTGAGGTTGTTGTTGTTTTTCAATGTTGAGGTTGTTGTTTAATTTGTTGGTGTTTTTCAATGTTTAGTTTGTTGTTGTTTTTCAATGTTGAGGTTGTTGTTGAATTTGTTGGTGTTTTTCAATGTTGAGGTTGTTGTTGTTTTTCAATGTTGAGGTTGTTGTTGAATTTGTTGTTGTTTTTCAATGTTGAGGTTGTTGGTGTTTTTCAATGCTGAGGTTGTTGTTGAATTTGTTGGTGTTTTTCAATGTTGAGGTTGTTGTTGAATTTGTTGGTGTTTTTCAATGTTGAGGTTGTTGTTGTTTTTCAATGTTGAGGTTGTTGTTGAGTTTGTAGTTGTTTTTCAATGTTGAGGTTGTTGTTGTTTTTCAAAGTTGAGGTTGTTGTTGAATTTGTTGGTGTTTTTCAATTTCGAGGTTGTTGTTGTATTTGTTGGTGTTTTTCAATGTTGAAGTTGTTGTTGAATTTGTTGGTGTTTTTCAATGTTGAGGTTGTTGTTGTTTTTCAATGTTGAGGTTGTTGTTGAATTTGTTGGTGTTTTTCAATGTTGAGGTTGTTGTTGTTTTTCAATGCTGAGGTTGTTGTTGAATTTGTTGGTGTTTTTCAATGTTGAGGTTGTTGTTGCTTTTCAATTTTGAGGTGCTGTTGACTTTGTTGGTGTTTTTCAATGTTGATGATGTTGTTGTTTTTCAAAGTTGAGGTTGTTGTTGAATTTGTTGGTGTTTTTCAATTTCGAGGTTGTTGAATTTGTTGGTGTTTTTCAATGTTGAAGTTGTTGTTGAATTTGTTGGTGTTTTTCAATGTTGAGGTTGTTGTTGTTTTTCAATGTTGAGGTTGTTGTTGAATTTGTTGGTGTTTTTCAATGTTGAGGTTGTTGTTGTTTTTCAAAGCTGAGGTTGTTGTTGAATTTGTTCGTGTTTTTCAATGTTGAAGTTGTTGTTGAATTTGTTGGTGTTTTTCAATTTTGAGGTTGTTGTTGTTCTTCAATGTTGAGGTTGTTGCTGAATTTGTTGGTGTTTTTCAATGTTGAGGTTGTTGTTGTTTTTCAATGTCGAGGTTGTTGTTGAATTTGTTGGTGGTTTTCAATGTTTAGGTTGTTGTTGTTTTTCAATGCTGAGGTTGTTGTTGAATTTGTTGGTGTTTTTCAATGTTGTGATTTTTGTTGTTTTTAAATGTTGAGGTTGTTGTTGAATTTGCTGGTGTTTTGCAATGTTGAGGTTGTTGTTGTTTTTCAATGTTGAGGTTGTTGTTGAATTTGTTGGTGTTTTTCAATGTTGAGGTTGTTGTTGTTTTTCAATGTAGAGGTTGTTGTTGTATTTGTTGGTGTTTTTCAATTTCGAGGTTGTTGTTGAATTTGTTGGTGTTTTTCAATGTTGAAGTTGTTGTTGAATTTGTTGGTGTTTTTCAATGTTGAGGTTGTTGTTGTTTTTCAATGTTGAGGTTGCTGTTGAATTTGCTGGTGTTTTTCAATGTTGAGGTTGTTGTTGAATTTGTTGGTGTTTTTCAATGTTGAGGTTGTTGTTGTTTTTCAATGTTGAGGTTGTTGTTGAATTTGTTGGTGTTTTTCAATGTTGAGTATGTTGTTGTTTTTCAATGTTGAGGTTGTTGTTGAATTTGTTGGTGTTTTTCAATGTTGAAGTTGTTGTTGAATTTGTTGGTGTTTTTCAATGTTGAGGTTGTTGTTGTTTTTCAATGTTGAGGTTGTTGCTGAATTTGTTGGTGTTTTTCAATGTTGAGGTTGTTGTTGTTTTTAAATGTCGAGGTTGTTGTTGAATTTGTTGGTGTTTTTCAATGTTGAGGTTGTTGTTGTTTTTCAATGTTGAGGTTGTTGTTGAATTTGTTGGTGTTTTTCAATGTTGTGATTGTTGTTGTTTTTAAATGTTGAGGTTGTTGTTGAATTTGCTGGTGTTTTGCAATGTTGAGGTTGTTGTTGTTTTTCAATGTTGAGGTTGTTGTTGAATTTGTTGGTGTTTTTCAATGTTGAGGTTGTTGTTGTTTTTCAAAGTTGAGGTTGTTGTTGAATTTGTTGGTGTTTTTCAATTTCGAGGTTGTTGTTGAATTTGTTGGTGGTTTTCAATGTTGAAGTTGTTGTTGAATTTGTTGGTGTTTTTCAATGTTGAGGTTGTTGTTGTTTTTCAATGTTGAGGTTGTTGTTGAATTTGTTGGTGTTTTTCAATGTTGAGGTTGTTGACGTTTTTCAATGCTGCGGTTGTTGTTGAATTTGTTGGTGTTTTTCAATGTTGAAGTTGTTGTTGAATTTGTTGGTGTTTTTCAATGTTGAGGTTGTTGTTGTTTTTCAATGTTGAGGTTGTTGCTGAATTTGTTGGTGTTTTTCAATGTTGAGGTTGTTGTTGTTTTTAAATGTCGAGGTTGTTGTTGAATTTGTTGGTGTTTTTCAATGTTGAGGTTGTTGTTGTTTTTCAATGTTGAGGTTGTTGTTGAATTTGTTGGTGTTTTTCAATGTTGTGATTGTTGTTGTTTTTAAATGTTGAGGTTGTTGTTGAATTTGCTGGTGTTTTGCAATGTTGAGGTTGTTGTTGTTTTTCAATGTTGAGGTTGTTGTTGAATTTGTTGGTGTTTTTCAATGTTGAGGTTGTTGTTGTTTTTCAATGTAGAGGTTGTTGTTGTATTTGTTGGTGTTTTTCAATTTCGAGGTTGTTGTTGAATTTGTTGGTGTTTTTCAATGTTGAAGTTGTTGTTGAGTTTGTTGGTGTTTTTCAATGTTGAGGTTGTTGTTGTTTTTCAATGTTGAGGTTGCTGTTGAATTTGCTGGTGTTTTTCAATGTTGAGGTTGTTGTTGTTTTTCAATGCTGAGGTTGTTGTTGAATTTGTTGGTGTTTTTCAATGTTGAGGTTGTTGTTGAATTTGTTGGTGTTTTTCAATGTTGAGGTTGTTGTTGTTTTTCAATGTTGAGGTTGTTGTTGAATTTGTTGGTGTTTTTCAATGTTGAGGTTGTTGTTGTTTTTCAATGTTGAGGTTGTTGTTGAATTTGTTGGTGTTTTTCAATGTTGAGTTTGTTGTTGTTTTTCAATGTTGAGGTTGTTGTTGAATTTGTGGGTGTTTTTCAATGTTGAGGTTGTTGTTGTTTTTCAATGTTGAGGTTACTGTTGAATTTGTTGGTGTTTTTCAATGTTGAGGTTGTTGTTGTTTTTCAATGTTGAGGTTGTTGTTGAATTTGTTGGTGCTTTTCAATGTTGAGGTTGTTGTTGACTTTGTTGGTGTTTTTCAATTTTGAGGTTGTTGTTGAATTTGTTGGTGTTTTTCAATGTTGAAGTTGTTGTTGAGTTTGTTGGTGTTTTTCAATGTTGAGGTTGTTGTTGTTTTTCAATGTTGAGGTTGCTGTTGAATTTGCTGGTGTTTTTCAATGTTGAGGTTGTTGTTGAGTTTGTTGGTGTTTTTCAATGTTGAGGTTGTTGTTGTTTTTCAATGTTGAGGTTGCTGTTGAATTTGCTGGTGTTTTTCAATGTTGAGGTTGTTGTTGTTTTTCAATGCTGAGGTTGTTGTTGAATTTGTTGGTGTTTTTCAATGTTGAGGTTGTTGTTGAATTTGTTGGTGTTTTTCAATGTTGAGGTTGTTGTTGTTTTTCAATGTTGAGGTTGTTGTTGAATTTGTTGGTGTTTTTCAATGTTTAGGTTGTTGTTGTTTTTCAACGTTGAGGTTGTTGTTGAATTTGTTGGTGTTTTTCAATGTTGAGGTTGTTGTTGAATTTGTTGGTGTTTTTCAATGTTGAGGTTGTTGTTGTTTTTCAATGTTGAGGTTGTTGTTGAATTTGTTGGTGTTTTTCAATGTTGAGTTTGTTGTTGTTTTTCAATGTTGAGGTTGTTGTTGAATTTGTTGGTGTTTTTCAATGTTGAGGTTGTTGTTGTTTTTCAATGTTGAGGTTACTGTTGAATTTGTTGGTGTTTTTCAATGTTGAGGTTGTTGTTGTTTTTCAATGTTGAGGTTGTTGTTGAATTTGTTGGTGCTTTTCAATGTTGAGGTTGTTGTTGACTTTGTTGGTGTTTTTCAATTTTGAGGTTGTTGTTGTTTTTCAATGTTGAGGTTGTTGTTGAATTTGTTGGCGTTTTTCAATGTTGAGTTTGTTGTTGAATTTGTTGGTGTTTTTCAACTTCGAGGTTGTTGTTGAATTTGTTGGTGTTTTTCAATGTTGAGGTTGTTGTTGAATTTGTTGGTGTTGTTCAATGTTGAGGTTGTTGTTGAATTTGTTGGTGTTTTTCAATGTTGAGGTTGTTGTTGTTTTTCAATGTTGAGGTTGTTGTTTAATTTGTTGGTGTTTTTCAATGTTTAGTTTGTTGTTGTTTTTCAATGTTGAGGTTGTTGTTGAATTTGTTGGTGTTTTTCAATGTTGAGGTTGTTGTTGTTTTTCAATGTTGAGGTTGTTGTTGAATTTGTTGTTGTTTTTCAATGTTGAGGTTGTTGGTGTTTTTCAATGCTGAGGTTGTTGTTGAATTTGTTGGTGTTTTTCAATGTTGAGGTTGTTGTTGAATTTGTTGGTGTTTTTCAATGTTGAGGTTGTTGTTGTTTTTCAATGTTGAGGTTGTTGTTGAGTTTGTAGGTGTTTTTCAATGTTGAGGTTGTTGTTGTTTTTCAAAGTTGAGGTTGTTGTTGAATTTGTTGGTGTTTTTCAATTTCGAGGTTGTTGTTGTATTTGTTGGTGTTTTTCAATGTTGAAGTTGTTGTTGAATTTGTTGGTGTTTTTCAATGTTGAGGTTGTTGTTGTTTTTCAATGTTGAGGTTGTTGTTGAATTTGTTGGTGTTTTTCAATGTTGAGGTTGTTGTTGTTTTTCAATGCTGAGGTTGTTGTTGAATTTGTTGGTGTTTTTCAATGTTGAGGTTGTTGTTGCTTTTCAATTTTGAGGTGCTGTTGACTTTGTTGGTGTTTTTCAATGTTGATGTTGTTGTTGTTTTTCAAAGTTGAGGTTGTTGTTGAATTTGTTGGTGTTTTTCAATTTCGAGGTTGTTGAATTTGTTGGTGTTTTTCAATGTTGAAGTTGTTGTTGAATTTGTTGGTGTTTTTCAATGTTGAGGTTGTTGTTGTTTTTCAATGTTGAGGTTGTTGTTGAATTTGTTGGTGTTTTTCAATGTTGAGGTTGTTGTTGTTTTTCAAAGCTGAGGTTGTTGTTGAATTTGTTCGTGTTTTTCAATGTTGAAGTTGTTGTTGAATTTGTTGGTGTTTTTCAATTTTGAGGTTGTTGTTGTTCTTCAATGTTGAGGTTGTTGCTGAATTTGTTGGTGTTTTTCAATGTTGAGGTTGTTGTTGTTTTTCAATGTCGAGGTTGTTGTTGAATTTGTTGGTGGTTTTCAATGTTGAGGTTGTTTTTGTTTTTCAATGCTGAGGTTGTTGTTGAATTTGTTGGTGTTTTTCAATGTTGTGATTTTTGTTGTTTTTAAATGTTGAGGTTGTTGTTGAATTTGCTGGTGTTTTGCAATGTTGAGGTTGTTGTTGTTTTTCAATGTTGAGGTTGTTGTTGAATTTGTTGGTGTTTTTCAATGTTGAGGTTGTTGTTGTTTTTCAATGTAGAGGTTGTTGTTGTATTTGTTGGTGTTTTTCAATTTCGAGGTTGTTGTTGAATTTGTTGGTGTTTTTCAATGTTGAAGTTGTTGTTGAATTTGTTGGTGTTTTTCAATGTTGAGGTTGTTGTTGTTATTCAATGTTGAGGTTGCTGTTGAATTTGCTGGTGTTTTTCAATGTTGAGGTTGTTGTTGAATTTGTTGGTGTTTTTCAATGTTGAGGTTGTTGTTGTTTTTCAATGTTGAGGTTGTTGTTGAATTTGTTGGTGTTTTTCAATGTTGAGTATGTTGTTGTTTTTCAATGTTGAGGTTGTTGTTGAATTTGTTGGTGTTTTTCAATGTTGAAGTTGTTGTTGAATTTGTTGGTGTTTTTCAATGTTGAGGTTGTTGTTGTTTTTCAATGTTGAGGTTGTTGCTGAATTTGTTGGTGTTTTTCAATGTTGAGGTTGTTGTTGTTTTTAAATGTCGAGGTTGTTGTTGAATTTGTTGGTGTTTTTCAATGTTGAGGTTGTTGTTGTTTTTCAATGTTGAGGTTGTTGTTGAATTTGTTGGTGTTTTTCAATGTTGTGATTGTTGTTGTTTTTAAATGTTGAGGTTGTTGTTGAATTTGCTGGTGTTTTGCAATGTTGAGGTTGTTGTTGTTTTTCAATGTTGAGGTTGTTGTTGAATTTGTTGGTGTTTTTCAATGTTGAGGTTGTTGTTGTTTTTCAATGTAGAGGTTGTTGTTGTATTTGTTGGTGTTTTTCAATTTCGAGGTTGTTGTTGAATTTGTTGGTGTTTTTCAATGTTGAAGTTGTTGTTGAGTTTGTTGGTGTTTTTCAATGTTGAGGTTGTTGTTGTTTTTCAATGTTGAGGTTGCTGTTGAATTTGCTGGTGTTTTTCAATGTTGAGGTTGTTGTTGTTTTTCAATGCTGAGGTTGTTGTTGAATTTGTTGGTGTTTTTCAATGTTGAGGTTGTTGTTGACTTTGTTGGTGTTTTTCAATTTTGAGGTTGTTGTTGAATTTGTTGGTCTTTTTCAATGTTGAAGTTGTTGTTGAGTTTGTTGGTGTTTTTCAATGTTGAGGTTGTTGTTGTTTTTCAATGTTGAGGTTGCTGTTGAATTTGCTGGTGTTTTTCAATGTTGAGGTTGTTGTTGAGTTTGTTGGTGTTTTTCAATGTTGAGGTTGTTGTTGTTTTTCAATGTTGAGGTTGCTGTTGAATTTGCTGGTGTTTTTCAATGTTGAGGTTGTTGTTGTTTTTCAATGCTGAGGTTGTTGTTGAATTTGTTGGTGTTTTTCAATGTTGAGGTTGTTGTTGAATTTGTTGGTGTTTTTCAATGTTGAGGTTGTTGTTGTTTTTCAATGTTGAGGTTGTTGTTGAATTTGTTGGTGTTTTTCAATGTTTAGGTTGTTGTTGTTTTTCAACGTTGAGGTTGTTGTTGAATTTGTTGGTGTTTTTCAATGTTGAGGTTACTGTTGAATTTGTTGGTGTTTTTCAATGTTGAGGTTGTTGTTGTTTTTCAATGTTGAGGTTGTTGTTGAATTTGTTGGTGCTTTTCAATGTTGAGGTTGTTGTTGACTTTGTTGGTGTTTTTCAATTTTGAGGTTGTTGTTGTTTTTCAATGTTGAGGTTGTTGTTGAATTTGTTGGCGTTTTTCAATGTTGAGTTTGTTGTTGAATTTGTTGGTGTTTTTCAACTTCGAGGTTGTTGTTGAATTTGTTGGTGTTTTTCAATGTTGAGGTTGTTGTTGAATTTGTTGGTGTTTTTCAATGTTGAGGTTGTTGTTGTTTTTCAATGTTGAGGTTGTTGTTGAATTTGTTGGTGTTTTTCAATGTTGAGGTTGTTGTTGTTTTTCAATGCTGAGGTTGTTGTTGAATTTGTTGGTGTTTTTCAATGTTGAGGCTGTTGTTGCTTTTCAACTTTGAGGTGCTGTTGACTTTGTTGGTGTTTTTCAATGTTGATGTTGTTGTTGTTTTTCAAAGTTGAGGTTGTTGTTGAATTTGTTGGTGTTTTTCAATTTCGAGGTTGTTGAATTTGTTGGTGTTTTTCAATGTTGAAGTTGTTGTTGAATTTGTTGGTGTTTTTCAATGTTGAGGTTGTTGTTGTTTTTCAATGTTGAGGTTGTTGTTGAATTTGTTGGTGTTTTTCAATGTTGAGGTTGTTGTTGTTTTTCAAAGCTGAGGTTGTTGTTGAATTTGTTCGTGTTTTTCAATGTTGAAGTTGTTGTTGAATTTGTTGGTGTTTTTCAATTTTGAGGTTGTTGTTGTTCTTCAATGTTGAGGTTGTTGCTGAATTTGTTGGTGTTTTTCAATGTTGAGGTTGTTGTTGTTTTTCAATGTCGAGGTTGTTGTTGAATTTGTTGGTGGTTTTCAATGTTGAGGTTGTTGTTGTTTTTCAATGCTGAGGTTGTTGTTGAATTTGTTGGTGTTTTTCAATGTTGTGATTTTTGTTGTTTTTAAATGTTGAGGTTGTTGTTGAATTTGCTGGTGTTTTGCAATGTTGAGGTTGTTGTTGTTTTTCAATGTTGAGGTTGTTGTTGAATTTGTTGGTGTTTTTCAATGTTGAGGTTGTTGTTGTTTTTCAATGTAGAGGTTGTTGTTGTATTTGTTGGTGTTTTTCAATTTCGAGGTTGTTGTTGAATTTGTTGGTGTTTTTCAATGTTGAAGTTGTTGTTGAATTTGTTGGTGTTTTTCAATGTTGAGGTTGTTGTTGTTTTTCAATGTTGAGGTTGCTGTTGAATTTGCTGGTGTTTTTCAATGTTGAGGTTGTTGTTGAATTTGTTGGTGTTTTTCAATGTTGAGGTTGTTGTTGTTTTTCAATGTTGAGGTTGTTGTTGAATTTGTTGGTGTTTTTCAATGTTGAGTATGTTGTTGTTTTTCAATGTTGAGGTTGTTGTTGAATTTGTTGGTGTTTTTCAATGTTGAAGTTGTTGTTGAATTTGTTGGTGTTTTTCAATGTTGAGGTTGTTGTTGTTTTTCAATGTTGAGGTTGTTGCTGAATTTGTTGGTGTTTTTCAATGTTGAGGTTGTTGTTGTTTTTAAATGTCGAGGTTGTTGTTGAATTTGTTGGTGTTTTTCAATGTTGAGGTTGTTGTTGTTTTTCAATGTTGAGGTTGTTGTTGAATTTGTTGGTGTTTTTCAATGTTGTGATTGTTGTTGTTTTTAAATGTTGAGGTTGTTGTTGAATTTGCTGGTGTTTTGCAATGTTGAGGTTGTTGTTGTTTTTCAATGTTGAGGTTGTTGTTGAATTTGTTGGTGTTTTTCAATGTTGAGGTTGTTGTTGTTTTTCAATGTAGAGGTTGTTGTTGTATTTGTTGGTGTTTTTCAATTTCGAGGTTGTTGTTGAATTTGTTGGTGTTTTTCAATGTTGAAGTTGTTGTTGAGTTTGTTGGTGTTTTTCAATGTTGAGGTTGTTGTTGTTTTTCAATGTTGAGGTTGCTGTTGAATTTGCTGGTGTTTTTCAATGTTGAGGTTGTTGTTGCTTTTCAATGCTGAGGTTGTTGTTGAATTTGTTGGTGTTTTTCAATGTTGAGGTTGTTGTTGACTTTGTTGGTGTTTTTCAATTTTGAGGTTGTTGTTGAATTTGTTGGTCTTTTTCAATGTTGAAGTTGTTGTTGAGTTTGTTGGTGTTTTTCAATGTTGAGGTTGTTGTTGTTTTTCAATGTTGAGGTTGCTGTTGAATTTGCTGGTGTTTTTCAATGTTGAGGTTGTTGTTGAGTTTGTTGGTGTTTTTCAATGTTGAGGTTGTTGTTGTTTTTCAATGTTGAGGTTGCTGTTGAATTTGCTGGTGTTTTTCAATGTTGAGGTTGTTGTTGTTTTTCAATGCTGAGGTTGTTGTTGAATTTGTTGGTGTTTTTCAATGTTGAGGTTGTTGTTGAATTTGTTGGTGTTTTTCAATGTTGAGGTTGTTGTTGTTTTTCAATGTTGAGGTTGTTGTTGAATTTGTTGGTGTTTTTCAATGTTTAGGTTGTTGTTGTTTTTCAACGTTGAGGTTGTTGTTGAATTTGTTGGTGTTTTTCAATGTTGAGGTTACTGTTGAATTTGTTGGTGTTTTTCAATGTTGAGGTTGTTGTTGTTTTTCAATGTTGAGGTTGTTGTTGAATTTGTTGGTGCTTTTCAATGTTGAGGTTGTTGTTGACTTTGTTGGTGTTTTTCAATTTTGAGGTTGTTGTTGTTTTTCAATGTTGAGGTTGTTGTTGAATTTGTTGGCGTTTTTCAATGTTGAGTTTGTTGTTGAATTTGTTGGTGTTTTTCAACTTCGAGGTTGTTGTTGAATTTGTTGGTGTTTTTCAATGTTGAGGTTGTTGTTGAATTTGTTGGTGTTTTTCAATGTTGAGGTTGTTGTTGAATTTGTTGGTGTTTTTCAATGTTGAGGTTGTTGTTGTTTTTCAATGTTGAGGTTGTTGTTTAATTTGTTGGTGTTTTTCAATGTTTAGTTTGTTGTTGTTTTTCAATGTTGAGGTTGTTGTTGAATTTGTTGGTGTTTTTCAATGTTGAGGTTGTTGTTGTTTTTCAATGTTGAGGTTGTTGTTGAATTTGTTGTTGTTTTTCAATGTTGAGGTTGTTGGTGTTTTTCAATGCTGAGGTTGTTGTTGAATTTGTTGGTGTTTTTCAATGTTGAGGTTGTTGTTGAATTTGTTGGTGTTTTTCAATGTTGAGGTTGTTGTTGTTTTTCAATGTTGAGGTTGTTGTTGAGTTTGTAGGTGTTTTTCAATGTTGAGGTTGTTGTTGTTTTTCAAAGTTGAGGTTGTTGTTGAATTTGTTGGTGTTTTTCAATTTCGAGGTTGTTGTTGAATTTGTTGGTGTTTTTCAATGTTGAAGTTGTTGTTGAATTTGCTGGTGTTTTTCAATGTTGAGGTTGTTGCTGTTTTTCAATGTTGAGGTTGTTGTTGAATTTGTTGGTGTTTTTCAATGTTGAGGTTGTTGTTGTTTTTCAATGCTGAGGTTGTTGTTGAATTTGTTGGTGTTTTTCAGTGTTGAGGTTGTTGTTGCTTTTCAATTTTGAGGTGCTGTTGACTTTGTTGGTGTTTTTCAATGTTGATGTTGTTGTTGTTTTTCAAAGTTGAGGTTGTTGTTGAATTTGTTGGTGTTTTTCAATTTCGAGGTTGTTGAATTTGTTGGTGTTTTTCAATGTTGAAGTTGTTGTTGAATTTGTTGGTGTTTTTCAATGTTGAGGTTGTTGTTGTTTTTCAATGTTGAGGTTGTTGTTGAATTTGTTGGTGTTTTTCAATGTTGAGGTTGTTGTTGTTTTTCAAAGCTGAGGTTGTTGTTGAATTTGTTCGTGTTTTTCAATGTTGAAGTTGTTGTTGAATTTGTTGGTGTTTTTCAATTTTGAGGTTGTTGTTGTTCTTCAATGTTGAGGTTGTTGCTGAATTTGTTGGTGTTTTTCAATGTTGAGGTTGTTGTTGTTTTTCAATGTCGAGGTTGTTGTTGAATTTGTTGGTGGTTTTCAATGTTGAGGTTGTTGTTGTTTTTCAATGCTGAGGTTGTTGTTTAATTTGTTGGTGTTTTTCAATGTTGTGATTTTTGTTGTTTTTAAATGTTGAGGTTGTTGTTGAATTTGCTGGTGTTTTGGAATGTTGAGGTTGTTGTTGTTTTTCAATGTTGAGGTTGTTGTTGAATTTGTTGGTGTTTTTCAATGTTGAGGTTGTTGTTGTTTTTCAATGTAGAGGTTGTTGTTGTATTTGTTGGTGTTTTTCAATTTCGAGGTTGTTGTTGAATTTGTTGGTGTTTTTCAATGTTGAAGTTGTTGTTGAATTTGTTGGTGTTTTTCAATGTTGAGGTTGTTGTTGTTTTTCAATGTTGAGGTTGCTGTTGAATTTGCTGGTGTTTTTCAATGTTGAGGTTGTTGTTGAATTTGTTGGTGTTTTTCAATGTTGAGGTTGTTGTTGTTTCTCAATGTTGAGGTTGTTGTTGAATTTGTTGGTGTTTTTCAATGTTGAGTATGTTGTTGTTTTTCAATGTTGAGGTTGTTGTTGAATTTGTTGGTGTTTTTCAATGTTGAGGTTGTTGTTGTTTTTCAATGTTGAGGTTACTGTTGAATTTGTTGGTGTTTTTCAATGTTGAGGTTGTTGTTGTTTTTCAATGTTGAGGTTGTTGTTGAATTTGTTGGTGCTTTTCAATGTTGAGGTTGTTGTTGACTTTTTGGTGTTTTTCAATGTTGAGGTTGTTGTTGTTTTTCAATGTTGAGGTTGTTGTTGAATTTGTTGCCGTTTTTTAATGTTGAGTTGTTGTTGAATTTGTTGGTGTTTTTCAACTTCGAGGTTGTTGTTGAATTTGTTGGTGTTTTTCAATGTTGAGGTTGTTGTTGAATTTGTTGGTGTTTTTCAATGTTGAGGTTGTTGTTGAATTTGTTGGTGTTTTTCAATGTTGAGGTTGTTGTTGTTTTTCAATGTTGAGGTTGTTGTTTAATTTGTTGGTCTTTTTCAATGTTTAGTTTGTTGTTGTTTTTCAATGTTGAGGTTGTTGTTGAATTTGTTGGTGTTTTTCAATGTTGAGGTTGTTGTTGTTTTTCAATGTTGAGGTTGTTGTTGAATTTGTTGGTGTTTTTCACTGTTGAGGTTGTTGGTGTTTTTCAATGCTGAGGTTGTTGTTGAATTTGTTGGTGTTTTTCAATGTTGAGGTTGTTGTTGAATTTGTTGGTTTTTTCAATGTTGAGGTTGTTGTTGTTTTTCAATGTTGAGGTTGTTGTTGAGTTTGTTGGTGTTTTTCAATGTTGAGGTTGTTGTTGTTTTTCAAAGTTGAGGTTGTTGTTGAATTTGTTGGTGTTTTTCAATTTCGAGGTTGTTGTTGAATTTGTTGGTGTTTTTCAATGTTGAAGTTGTTGTTGAATTTGTTGGTGTTTTTCAATGTTGAGGTCGTTGTTGTTTTTCAATGCTGAGGTTCTTGTTGAATTTGTTGGTGTTTTTCAATGTTGAAGTTGTTGTTGAATTTGTTGGTGTTTTTCAATTTTGAGGTTGTTGTTGTTTTTCAATGTTGAGGTTGTTGCTGAATTTGTTGGTGTTTTTCAATGTTGAGGTTCTTGTTGTTTTTCAATGTCGAGGTTGTTGTTGAATTTGTTGGTGTTTTTCAATGTTGAGGTTGTTGTTGTTTTTCAATGTTGAGGTTGTTGTTGAATTTGTTGGTGTTTTTCAATGTTGTGATTGTTGTTGTTTTTAAATGTTGAGGTTGTTGTTGAATTTGCTGGTGTTTTGCAATGTTGAGGTTGTTGTTGTTTTTCAATGTTGAGGTTGTTGTTGAATTTGTTGGTGTTTTTCAATGTTGAGGTTGTTGTTGTTTTTCAATGTAGAGGTTGTTGTTGTATTTGTTGGTGTTTTTCAATTTCGAGGTTGTTGTTGAATTTGTTGGTGTTTTTCAATGTTGAAGTTGTTGTTGAATTTGTTGGTGTTTTTCAATGTTGAGGTTGTTGTTGTTTTTCAATGTTGAGGTTGCTGTTGAATTTGCTGCTGTTTTTCAATGTTGACGTTGTTGATGTTTTTCAATGCTGAGGTTGCTGTTGAATTTGTTGGTGTTTTTCAATGTTGAGGTTGTTGTTGAATTTGTTGGTGTTTTTCAATGTTGAGGTTGTTGTTGTTTTTCAATGTTGAGGTTGTTGTTGAATTTGTTGGTGTTTTTCAATG
The DNA here is from genome assembly GCA_026770705.1 of Isurus oxyrinchus. Lineage (NCBI taxonomy): Eukaryota > Metazoa > Chordata > Chondrichthyes > Lamniformes > Lamnidae > Isurus > Isurus oxyrinchus. The sequence continues at coordinate 28,576 of JANJGN010001772.1, forward strand.
TTTAGGTTGTTGTTGTTTTTCAATGTTGAGGTTGTTGTTGAATTTGTTGGTGTTTTTCAATGTTGAGGTTGTTGTTGAATTTGTTGGTGTTTTTCAATGTTGAGGTTGTTGTTGTTTTTCAATGTTGAGGTTGTTGTTGAATTTGTTGGTGTTTTTCAATGTTGAGTTTGTTGTTGTTTTTCAATGTTGAGGTTGTTGTTGAATTTGTTGGTGTTTTTCAATGTTGAGGTTGTTGTTGTTTTTCAATGTTGAGGTTACTGTTGAATTTGTTGGTGTTTTTCAATGTTGAGGTTGTTGTTGTTTTTCAATGTTGAGGTTGTTGTTGAATTTGTTGGTGCTTTTCAATGTTGAGGTTGTTGTTGACTTTGTTGGTGTTTTTCAATGTTGAGGTTGTTGTTGTTTTTCACTGTTGAGGTTGTTGTTGAATTTGTTGGCGTTTTTCAATGTTGAGTTTGTTGTTGAATTTGTTGGTGTTTTTCAACGTCGAGGTTGTTGTTGAATTTGTTGGTGTTTTTCAATGTTGAGGTTGTTGTTGAATTTGTTGGTGTTTTTCAATGTTGAGGTTGTTGTTGAATTTGTTGGTGTTTTTGAATGTTGAGGTTGTTGTTGTTTTTCAAAGTTGAGGTTGTTGTTTAATTTGTTGGTGTTTTTCAATGTTTAGTTCGTTGTTGTTTTTCAATGTTGAGGTTGTTGTTGAATTTGTTGGTGTTTTTCAATGTTGAGGTTGTTGTTGTTTTTCAATGTTGAGGTTGTTGTTGAATTTGTTGGTGTTTTTCAATGTTGAGGTTGTTGGTGTTTTTCAATGCTGAGGTTGTTGTTGAATTTGTTGGTGTTTTTCAATGTTGAGGCTGTTGTTGAATTTGTTGGTGTTTTTCAATGTTGAGGTTGTTGTTGTTTTTCAATGTTGAGGTTGTTGTTGAATTTGTTGGTGTTTTTCAATGTAGAGATGGTTGTTGTTTTTCAATGTTGAGGTTGTTGTTGAAATTGTTGGTGTTTTTAAATGTTGAGGTTGTTGTTGAATTTGCTGGTGTTTTGCAATGTTGAGGTTGTTGTTGTTTTTCAATGTTGAGGTTGTTGTTGAATTTGTTGGTGTTTTTCAATTTGAGGTTGTTGTTGTTTTTCAATGTTGAGGTTGTTGTTGTATTTGTTGGTGTTTTTCAATTTCGAGGTTGTTGTTGAATTTGTTGGTGTTTTTCAATGTTGAGGTTGTTGTTGTTTTTCAATGTTGAGGTTGTTGTTGAATTTGTTGGTGTTTTTCAATGTTTAGGTTGTTGTTGTTTTTCACTGTTGAGGTTGTTGTTGAATTTGTTGGTGTTTTTCAACGTTGAGGTTGTTGTTGAATTTGTTGGTGTTTTTCAATGTTGAGGTTGTTGTTGTTTTTCAATGTTGAGGTTGTTGTTGAATTTGTTGGTGTTTTTCAATGTTGAGTTTGTTGTTGTTTTTCAATGTTGAGGTTGTTGTTGAATTTGTTGGTGTTTTTCAATGTTGAGGTTGTTGTTGTTTTTCAATGTTGAGGTTGTTGTTGAATTTGTTGGTGTTTTTCAATGTTGAGGTTGTTGTTGTTTTTCAATGTTGAGGTTGTTGTTGAATTTGTTGGTGCTTTTCAATGTGGAGATTGTTGTTGAATTTGTTGGTGTTTTTCAATGTTGAGGTTGTTGTTGTTTTTCAATGTTGAGGTTGTTGTTGAATTTGTTGGTGTTTTTCAATGTTGAGTTTGTTGTTGAATTTGTTGGTGTTTTTCAATTTCGAGGTTGTTGTTGAATTTATTGGAGTTTTTCAATGTTGAGGTTGTTGTTGTTTTTCAATGTTAAGGTTGTTGTTGAATTTGTTGGTGTTTTTCAATGTTTAGTTTGTTGTTGTTTTTCAATGTTGAGGTTGTTGTTGAATTTGTTGGTGTTTTTGAATGTTGAGGTTGTTGTTGTTTTTCAATTTTGAGGTTGTTGTTGAATTTGTTGCTGTTTTTCAATGTTGAGGTTGTTGTTTTTCAAAGTTGAGGTTGTTGTTGAATTTGTTGGTGTTTTTCAATTTCGAGGTTGTTGTTGAATTTGTTGGTGTTTTTCAATGTTGAAGTTGTTGTTGAATTTGTTGGTGTTTTTCAATGTTGAGGTTGTTGTTGTTTTTCAATGTTGAGGTTGTTGTTGAATTTGTTGGTGTTTTTCAATGTTGAGGTTGTTGTTGAATTTGTTGGTGTTTTTCAATGTTGAGGTTGTTGTTGTTTTTCAATGTTGAGGTTGTTGTTTAATTTGTTGGTGTTTTTCAATGTTGAGGTTGTTGTTGTTTTTCAATGTTGAGGTTGTTGTTGAATTTGTTGGTGTTTTTCAATGTTGAGTTTGTTGGTGTTTTTCAATGCTGAGGTTGTTGTTGAATTTGTTGGTGTTTTTCAATGTTGAGGCTGTTGTTGAATTTGTTGGTGTTTTTCAATGTTGAGGTTGTTGTTGTTTTTCAATGTTGAGGTTGTTGTTGAGTTTGTTGGTGTTTTTCAATGTTGAGGTTGTTGTTGAATTTGTTGGTGTTTTTCAATGTTGAGGTTGTTGTTGAATTTGTTGGTGTTTTTCAATGTTGAGGTTGTTGTTGTTTTTCAATGTTGAGGTTGTTGTTGAGTTTGTTGGTGTTTTTCAATGTTGACGTTGTTGTTGAATTTGTTGGTGTTTTTCAATGTTGAGGTTGTTGTTGAATTTGTTGGTGTTTTTCAATGCTGAGGTTGTTTTTGTTTTTAAATGTTGGGGTTGTTGTTGAATTTGTTGGTGTTTTTCAATTTTGAGGATGTTGTTGTTTTTCAATGTTGAGGTTGTTGTTGAATTTGTTGGTGTTTTTCCATGATGAGGTTGTTGCTGTTTTTCAAAGTTCAGGTTGTTGTTGAATTTGTTGGTGTTTTTCAATGTCGGGGTTGTTGTTGAATTTGTTGGTGTTTTTCTATGTTGAATTTTTTGTTGAATTTGTTGGTGTTTTTCAATGTTGAGGTTGTTGTTTTTCAATGTTGAGGTTGTTGTTGAATTTGTTGGCGTTTTTAAATGTTGAGGTTGTTGTTGAATTTGTTGGTGTTTTCAATGTTGATCTTTTTGTTGAATTTGTTGGTGTTTTTCAATGTTGAGGTTGTTGTTGTTTTTCAATGTTAAAATTGTTGTTGAATTTGTTGGTGTTTTTCAATGTTGAGGTTGTTGTTGTTTTTCAATGTTGAGGTTGTTGTTGAATTTGATGGTGTTTTTCAATGTCGAGGTTGTTGTTGAATTTGTTGGTGTTTTTCAATGTTGAAGTTGTTGTTGAATTTGTTGGTGTTTTTCAATGTTGAGATGTTGTTGCTGTTTTTCAATGTTGAGGTTGTTGTTGAATTTGTTGGTGTTTTTCAATGTTGAGGTTGTTGTTGAATTTGTTGGTGTTTTTCAATGTTGAGGTTGTTGTTGAATTCTTTGGTGTTTTTCAATTTTGAGGTTGTTGTTGAATTTGTTGGTGTTTTTCAATGTTGAGGTTGTTGTTATTTTTCAATGTTGAGGTTGTTGTTGAGTTTGTTGGTGTTTTTCAATGTTGAGGTTGTTGTTGAATTTGTTGGTGTTTTTCAATGTTGAGGTTGTTGTTGAATTTGTTGGTGTTTTTCAATGTGGAGGTTGTTGTTTTTCAATGTTGAGGTTGTTGTTGAATTTGTTGGTGTTTTTCAATGTTGAGATGGTTGTTGTTTTTCAATGTTGAGGTTGTTGTTGAAATTGTTGGTGTTTTTAAATGTTGAGGTTGTTGTTGAATTTGCTGGTGTTTTGCAATGTTGAGGTTGTTGTTGTTTTTCAATGTTGAGGTTGTTGTTGAATTTGTTGGTGTTTTTCAATTTGAGGTTGTTGTTGTTTTTCAATGTTGAGGTTGTTGTTGTATTTGTTGGTGTTTTTCAATTTCGAGGTTGTTGTTGAATTTGTTGGTGTTTTTCAATGTTGAGGTTGTTGTTGTTTTTCAATGTTGAGGTTGTTGTTGAATTTGTTGGTGTTTTTCAATGTTTAGGTTGTTGTTATTTTTCACTGTTGAGGTTGTTGTTGAATTTGTTGGTGTTTTTCAACGTTGAGGTTGTTGTTGAATTTGTTGGTGTTTTTCAATGTTGAGGTTGTTGTTGTTTTTCAATGTTGAGGTTGTTGTTGAATTTGTTGGTGTTTTTCAATGTTGAGTTTGTTGTTGTTTTTCAATGTTGAGGTTGTTGTTGAATTTGTTGGTGTTTTTCAATGTTGAGGTTGTTGTTGTTTTTCAATGTTGAGGTTGTTGTTGAATTTGTTGGTGTTTTTCAATGTTGAGGTTGTTGTTGTTTTTCAATGTTGAGGTTGTTGTTGAATTTGTTGGTGCTTTTCAATGTGGAGATTGTTGTTGAATTTGTTGGTGTTTTTCAATGTTGAGGTTGTTGTTGTTTTTCAATGTTGAGGTTGTTGTTGAATTTGTTGGTGTTTTTCAATGTTGAGTTTGTTGTTGAATTTGTTGGTGTTTTTCAATTTCGAGGTTGTTGTTGAATTTGTTGGTGTTTTTCAATGTTGAGGTTGTTGTTGTTTTTCAATGTTAAGGTTGTTGTTGAATTTGTTGGTGTTTTTCAATGTTTAGTTTGTTGTTGTTTTTCAATGTTGAGGTTGTTGTTGAATTTGTTGGTGTTTTTCAATGTTGAGGTTGTTGTTGTTTTTCAATTTTGAGGTTGTTGTTGAATTTGTTGCTGTTTTTCAATGTTGAGGTTGTTGTTTTTCAAAGTTGAGGTTGTTGTTGAATTTGTTGGTGTTTTTCAATTTCGAGGTTGTTGTTGAATTTGTTGGTGTTTTTCAATGTTGAAGTTGTTGTTGAATTTGTTGGTGTTTTTCAATGTTGAGGTTGTTGTTGTTTTTCAATGTTGAGGTTGTTGTTGAATTTGTTGGTGCTTTTCAATGTTGAGGTTGTTGTTGTTTTTCAATGCTGAGGTTGTTGTTGAATTTGATGGTGTTTTTCAATGTCGAGGTTGTTGTTGAATTTGTTGGTGTTTTTCAATGTTGAAGTTGTTGTTGAATTTGTTGGTGTTTTTCAATGTTGAGATGTTGTTGCTGTTTTTCAATGTTGAGGTTGTTGTTGAATTTGTTGGTGTTTTTCAATGTTGAGGTTGTTGTTGAATTTGTTGGTGTTTTTCAATGTTGAGGTTGTTGTTGAATTCTTTGGTGTTTTTCAATTTTGAGATTGTTGTTGAATTTGTTGGTGTTTTTCAATGTTGAGGTTGTTGTTATTTTTCAATGTTGAGGTTGATGTTGAGTTTGTTGGTGTTTTTCAATGTTGAGGTTGTTGTTGAATTTGTTGGTGTTTTTCAATGTTGAGGTTGTTGTTGAATTTGTTGGTGTTTTTCAATGTTGAGGTTGTTGTTGTTTTTAAATGTTGAGGTTGTTGTTGAATTTGTTGGTGCTTTTTCAATTTTGAGGTTGTTGGTGTTTTTCAATGTTGAGGTTGATTTTGAATTTGAGGGTGTTTTTCAATGTCGAGGTTGTTGTTGAATTTGTTGGTGTTTTTCAATGTGGAGGTTGTTGTTGTTTTTCAATGTTGAGGTTGTTGTTGAATTTGTTGGTGTTTTTCAATGTTGAGATGGTTGTTGTTTTTCAATGTTGAGGTTGTTGTTGAAATTGTTGGTGTTTTTAAATGTTGAGGTTGTTGTTGAATTTGCTGGTGTTTTGCAATGTTGAGGTTGTTGTTGTTTTTCAATGTTGAGGTTGTTGTTGAATTTGTTGGTGTTTTTCAATTTGAGGTTGTTGTTGTTTTTCAATGTTGAGGTTGTTGTTGTATTTGTTGGTGTTTTTCAATTTCGAGGTTGTTGTTGAATTTGTTGGTGTTTTTCAATGTTGAGGTTGTTGTTGTTTTTCAATGTTGAGGTTGTTGTTGAATTTGTTGGTGTTTTTCAATGTTTAGGTTGTTGTTGTTTTTCACTCTTGAGGTTGTTGTTGAATTTGTTGGTGTTTTTCAATGTTGAGGTTGTTGTTGAATTTGTTGGTGTTTTTCAATGTTGAGGTTGTTGTTGTTTTTCAATGTTGAGGTTGTTGTTGAATTTGTTGGTGTTTTTCAATGTTGAGTTTGTTGTTGTTTTTCAATGTTGAGGTTGTTGTTGAATTTGTTGGTGTTTTTCAATGTTGAGGTTGTTGTTGTTTTTCAATGTTGAGGTTGTTGTTGAATTTGTTGGTGCTTTTCAATGTGGAGATTGTTGTTGAATTTGTTGGTGTTTTCAATGTTGAGGTTGTTGTTGTTTTTCAATGTTGAGGTTGTTGTTGAATTTGTTGGTGTTTTTCAATGTTGAGTTTGTTGTTGAATTTGTTGGTGTTTTTCAATTTCGAGGTTGTTGTTGAATTTGTTGGTGCTTTTCAATGTGGAGATTGTTGTTGAATTTGTTGGTGTTTTTCAATGTTGAGGTTGTTGTTGAATTCTTTGGTGTTTTTCAATTTTGAGGTTGTTGTTGAATTTGTTGGTGTTTTTCAATGTTGAGGTTGTTGTTATTTTTCAATGTTGAGGTTGTTGTTGAGTTTGTTGGTGTTTTTCAATGTTGAGGTTGTTGTTGAATTTGTTGGTGTTTTTCAATGTTGAGGTTGTTGTTGAATTTGTTGGTGTTTTTCAATGTGGAGGTTGTTGTTTTTCAATGTTGAGGTTGTTGTTGAATTTGTTGGTGTTTTTCAATGTTGAGATGGTTGTTGTTTTTCAATGTTGAGGTTGTTGTTGAAATTGTTGGTGTTTTTAAATGTTGAGGTTGTTGTTGAATTTGCTGGTGTTTTGCAATGTTGAGGTTGTTGTTGTTTTTCAATGTTGAGGTTGTTGTTGAATTTGTTGGTGTTTTTCAATTTGAGGTTGTTGTTGTTTTTCAATGTTGAGGTTGTTGTTGTATTTGTTGGTGTTTTTCAATTTCGAGGTTGTTGTTGAATTTGTTGGTGTTTTTCAATGTTGAGGTTGTTGTTGTTTTTCAATGTTGAGGTTGTTGTTGAATTTGTTGGTGTTTTTCAATGTTTAGGTTGTTGTTGTTTTTCACTGTTGAGGTTGTTGTTGAATTTGTTGGTGTTTTTCAACGTTGAGGTTGTTGTTGAATTTGTTGGTGTTTTTCAATGTTGAGGTTGTTGTTGTTTTTCAATGTTGAGGTTGTTGTTGAATTTGTTGGTGTTTTTCAATGTTGAGTGTGTTGTTGTTTTTCAATGTTGAGGTTGTTGTTGAATTTGTTGGTGTTTTTCAATGTTGAGGTTGTTGTTGTTTTTCAATGTTGAGGTTGTTGTTGAATTTGTTGGTGTTTTTCAATGTTGAGGTTGTTGTTGTTTTTCAATGTTGAGGTTGTTGTTGAATTTGTTGGTGCTTTTCAATGTGGAGATTGTTGTTGAATTTGTTGGTGTTTTTCAATGTTGAGGTTGTTGTTGTTTTTCAATGTTGAGGTTGTTGTTGAATTTGTTGGTGTTTTTCAATGTTGAGTTTGTTGTTGAATTTGTTGGTGTTTTTCAATTTCGAGGTTGTTGTTGAATTTGTTGGTGTTTTTCAATGTTGAGGTTGTTGTTGAATTTGTTGGTGTTTTTCAATGTTGAGGTTGTTGTTGTTTTTCAATGTTGAGGTTGTTGTTGAATTTGTTGGTGTTTTTCAATGTTGAGTATGTTGTTGTTATTCAATGTTGAGGTTGTTGTTGAATTTGTTGGTGTTTTTCAATGTTGAAGTTGTTGTTGAATTTGTTGGTGTTTTTCAATGTTGAGGTTGTTGTTGTTTTTCAATGTTGAGGTTGTTGTTGAATTTGTTGGTGTTTTTCAATGTTTAGGTTGTTGTTGTTTTTCAATGTTGAGGTTGTTGTTGAATTTGTTGGTGTTTTTCAATGTTGAGGTTGTTGTTGAATTTGTTGGTGTTTTTCAATGTTGAGGTTGTTGTTGTTTTTCAATGTTGAGGTTGTTGTTGAATTTGTTGGTGTTTTTCAATGTTGAGTTTGTTGTTGTTTTTCAATGTTGAGGTTGTTGTTGAATTTGTTGGTGTTTTTCAATGTTGAGGTTGTTGTTGTTTTTCAATGTTGAGGTTACTGTTGAATTTGTTGGTGTTTTTCAATGTTGAGGTTGTTGTTGTTTTTCAATGTTGAGGTTGTTGTTGAATTTGTTGGTGCTTTTCAATGTTGAGGTTGTTGTTGACTTTGTTGGTGTTTTTCAATGTTGAGGTTGTTGTTGTTTTTCACTGTTGAGGTTGTTGTTGAATTTGTTGGCGTTTTTCAATGTTGAGTTTGTTGTTGAATTTGTTGGTGTTTTTCAACGTCGAGGTTGTTGTTGAATTTGTTGGTGTTTTTCAATGTTGAGGTTGTTGTTGAATTTGTTGGTGTTTTTCAATGTTGAGGTTGTTGTTGAATTTGTTGGTGTTTTTGAATGTTGAGGTTGTTGTTGTTTTTCAAAGTTGAGGTTGTTGTTTAATTTGTTGGTGTTTTTCAATGTTTAGTTCGTTGTTGTTTTTCAATGTTGAGGTTGTTGTTGAATTTGTTGGTGTTTTTCAATGTTGAGGTTGTTGTTGTTTTTCAATGTTGAGGTTGTTGTTGAATTTGTTGGTGTTTTTCAATGTTGAGGTTGTTGGTGTTTTTCAATGCTGAGGTTGTTGTTGAATTTGTTGGTGTTTTTCAATGTTGAGGCTGTTGTTGAATTTGTTGGTGTTTTTCAATGTTGAGGTTGTTGTTGTTTTTCAATGTTGAGGTTGTTGTTGAATTTGTTGGTGTTTTTCAATGTAGAGATGGTTGTTGTTTTTCAATGTTGAGGTTGTTGTTGAAATTGTTGGTGTTTTTAAATGTTGAGGTTGTTGTTGAATTTGCTGGTGTTTTGCAATGTTGAGGTTGTTGTTGTTTTTCAATGTTGAGGTTGTTGTTGAATTTGTTGGTGTTTTTCAATTTGAGGTTGTTGTTGTTTTTCAATGTTGAGGTTGTTGTTGTATTTGTTGGTGTTTTTCAATTTCGAGGTTGTTGTTGAATTTGTTGGTGTTTTTCAATGTTGAGGTTGTTGTTGTTTTTCAATGTTGAGGTTGTTGTTGAATTTGTTGGTGTTTTTCAATGTTTAGGTTGTTGTTGTTTTTCACTGTTGAGGTTGTTGTTGAATTTGTTGGTGTTTTTCAACGTTGAGGTTGTTGTTGAATTTGTTGGTGTTTTTCAATGTTGAGGTTGTTGTTGTTTTTCAATGTTGAGGTTGTTGTTGAATTTGTTGGTGTTTTTCAATGTTGAGTTTGTTGTTGTTTTTCAATGTTGAGGTTGTTGTTGAATTTGTTGGTGTTTTTCAATGTTGAGGTTGTTGTTGTTTTTCAATGTTGAGGTTGTTGTTGAATTTGTTGGTGTTTTTCAATGTTGAGGTTGTTGTTGTTTTTCAATGTTGAGGTTGTTGTTGAATTTGTTGGTGCTTTTCAATGTGGAGATTGTTGTTGAATTTGTTGGTGTTTTTCAATGTTGAGGTTGTTGTTGTTTTTCAATGTTGAGGTTGTTGTTGAATTTGTTGGTGTTTTTCAATGTTGAGTTTGTTGTTGAATTTGTTGGTGTTTTTCAATTTCGAGGTTGTTGTTGAATTTATTGGAGTTTTTCAATGTTGAGGTTGTTGTTGTTTTTCAATGTTAAGGTTGTTGTTGAATTTGTTGGTGTTTTTCAATGTTTAGTTTGTTGTTGTTTTTCAATGTTGAGGTTGTTGTTGAATTTGTTGGTGTTTTTGAATGTTGAGGTTGTTGTTGTTTTTCAATTTTGAGGTTGTTGTTGAATTTGTTGCTGTTTTTCAATGTTGAGGTTGTTGTTTTTCAAAGTTGAGGTTGTTGTTGAATTTGTTGGTGTTTTTCAATTTCGAGGTTGTTGTTGAATTTGTTGGTGTTTTTCAATGTTGAAGTTGTTGTTGAATTTGTTGGTGTTTTTCAATGTTGAGGTTGTTGTTGTTTTTCAATGTTGAGGTTGTTGTTGAATTTGTTGGTGTTTTTCAATGTTGAGGTTGTTGTTGAATTTGTTGGTGTTTTTCAATGTTGAGGTTGTTGTTGTTTTTCAATGTTGAGGTTGTTGTTTAATTTGTTGGTGTTTTTCCATGTTTAGTTTGTTGTTGTTTTTCAATGTTGAGGTTGTTGTTGAATTTGTTGGTGTTTTTCAATGTTGAGGTTGTTGTTGTTTTTCAATGTTGAGGTTGTTGTTGAATTTGTTGGTGTTTTTCAATGTTGAGTTTGTTGGTGTTTTTCAATGCTGAGGTTGTTGTTGAATTTGTTGGTGTTTTTCAATGTTGAGGCTGTTGTTGAATTTGTTGGTGTTTTTCAATGTTGAGGTTGTTGTTGTTTTTCAATGTTGAGGTTGTTGTTGAGTTTGTTGGTGTTTTTCAATGTTGAGGTTGTTGTTGAATTTGTTGGTGTTTTTCAATGTTGAGGTTGTTGTTGAATTTGTTGGTGTTTTTCAATGTTGAGGTTGTTGTTGTTTTTCAATGTTGAGGTTGTTGTTGAGTTTGTTGGTGTTTTTCAATGTTGACGTTGTTGTTGAATTTGTTGGTGTTTTTCAATGTTGAGGTTGTTGTTGAATTTGTTGGTGTTTTTCAATGCTGAGGTTGTTTTTGTTTTTAAATGTTGGGGTTGTTGTTGAATTTGTTGGTGTTTTTCAATTTTGAGGATGTTGTTGTTTTTCAATGTTGAGGTTGTTGTTGAATTTGTTGGTGTTTTTCCATGATGAGGTTGTTGCTGTTTTTCAAAGTTCAGGTTGTTGTTGAATTTGTTGGTGTTTTTCAATGTCGGGGTTGTTGTTGAATTTGTTGGTGTTTTTCTATGTTGAATTTTTTGTTGAATTTGTTGGTGTTTTTCAATGTTGAGGTTGTTGTTTTTCAATGTTGAGGTTGTTGTTGAATTTGTTGGCGTTTTTAAATGTTGAGGTTGTTGTTGAATTTGTTGGTGTTTTCAATGTTGATCTTTTTGTTGAATTTGTTGGTGTTTTTCAATGTTGAGGTTGTTGTTGTTTTTCAATGTTAAAATTGTTGTTGAATTTGTTGGTGTTTTTCAATGTTGAGGTTGTTGTTGTTTTTCAATGTTGAGGTTGTTGTTGAATTTGATGGTGTTTTTCAATGTCGAGGTTGTTGTTGAATTTGTTGGTGTTTTTCAATGTTGAAGTTGTTGTTGAATTTGTTGGTGTTTTTCAATGTTGAGATGTTGTTGCTGTTTTTCAATGTTGAGGTTGTTGTTGAATTTGTTGGTGTTTTTCAATGTTGAGGTTGTTGTTGAATTTGTTGGTGTTTTTCAATGTTGAGGTTGTTGTTGAATTCTTTGGTGTTTTTCAATTTTGAGGTTGTTGTTGAATTTGTTGGTGTTTTTCAATGTTGAGGTTGTTGTTATTTTTCAATGTTGAGGTTGTTGTTGAGTTTGTTGGTGTTTTTCAATGTTGAGGTTGTTGTTGAATTTGTTGGTGTTTTTCAATGTTGAGGTTGTTGTTGAATTTGTTGGTGTTTTTCAATGTGGAGGTTGTTGTTTTTCAATGTTGAGGTTGTTGTTGAATTTGTTGGTGTTTTTCAATGTTGAGATGGTTGTTGTTTTTCAATGTTGAGGTTGTTGTTGAAATTGTTGGTGTTTTTAAATGTTGAGGTTGTTGTTGAATTTGCTGGTGTTTTGCAATGTTGAGGTTGTTGTTGTTTTTCAATGTTGAGGTTGTTGTTGAATTTGTTGGTGTTTTTCAATTTGAGGTTGTTGTTGTTTTTCAATGTTGAGGTTGTTGTTGTATTTGTTGGTGTTTTTCAATTTCGAGGTTGTTGTTGAATTTGTTGGTGTTTTTCAATGTTGAGGTTGTTGTTGTTTTTCAATGTTGAGGTTGTTGTTGAATTTGTTGGTGTTTTTCAATGTTTAGGTTGTTGTTATTTTTCACTGTTGAGGTTGTTGTTGAATTTGTTGGTGTTTTTCAACGTTGAGGTTGTTGTTGAATTTGTTGGTGTTTTTCAATGTTGAGGTTGTTGTTGTTTTTCAATGTTGAGGTTGTTGTTGAATTTGTTGGTGTTTTTCAATGTTGAGTTTGTTGTTGTTTTTCAATGTTGAGGTTGTTGTTGAATTTGTTGGTGTTTTTCAATGTTGAGGTTGTTGTTGTTTTTCAATGTTGAGGTTGTTGTTGAATTTGTTGGTGTTTTTCAATGTTGAGGTTGTTGTTGTTTTTCAATGTTGAGGTTGTTGTTGAATTTGTTGGTGCTTTTCAATGTGGAGATTGTTGTTGAATTTGTTGGTGTTTTTCAATGTTGAGGTTGTTGTTGTTTTTCAATGTTGAGGTTGTTGTTGAATTTGTTGGTGTTTTTCAATGTTGAGTTTGTTGTTGAATTTGTTGGTGTTTTTCAATTTCGAGGTTGTTGTTGAATTTGTTGGTGTTTTTCAATGTTGAGGTTGTTGTTGTTTTTCAATGTTAAGGTTGTTGTTGAATTTGTTGGTGTTTTTCAATGTTTAGTTTGTTGTTGTTTTTCAATGTTGAGGTTGTTGTTGAATTTGTTGGTGTTTTTCAATGTTGAGGTTGTTGTTGTTTTTCAATTTTGAGGTTGTTGTTGAATTTGTTGCTGTTTTTCAATGTTGAGGTTGTTGTTTTTCAAAGTTGAGGTTGTTGTTGAATTTGTTGGTGTTTTTCAATTTCGAGGTTGTTGTTGAATTTGTTGGTGTTTTTCAATGTTGAAGTTGTTGTTGAATTTGTTGGTGTTTTTCAATGTTGAGGTTGTTGTTGTTTTTCAATGTTGAGGTTGTTGTTGAATTTGTTGGTGCTTTTCAATGTTGAGGTTGTTGTTGTTTTTCAATGCTGAGGTTGTTGTTGAATTTGATGGTGTTTTTCAATGTCGAGGTTGTTGTTGAATTTGTTGGTGTTTTTCAATGTTGAAGTTGTTGTTGAATTTGTTGGTGTTTTTCAATGTTGAGATGTTGTTGCTGTTTTTCAATGTTGAGGTTGTTGTTGAATTTGTTGGTGTTTTTCAATGTTGAGGTTGTTGTTGAATTTGTTGGTGTTTTTCAATGTTGAGGTTGTTGTTGAATTCTTTGGTGTTTTTCAATTTTGAGATTGTTGTTGAATTTGTTGGTGTTTTTCAATGTTGAGGTTGTTGTTATTTTTCAATGTTGAGGTTGATGTTGAGTTTGTTGGTGTTTTTCAATGTTGAGGTTGTTGTTGAATTTGTTGGTGTTTTTCAATGTTGAGGTTGTTGTTGAATTTGTTGGTGTTTTTCAATGTTGAGGTTGTTGTTGTTTTTAAATGTTGAGGTTGTTGTTGAATTTGTTGGTGCTTTTTCAATTTTGAGGTTGTTGGTGTTTTTCAATGTTGAGGTTGATTTTGAATTTGAGGGTGTTTTTCAATGTCGAGGTTGTTGTTGAATTTGTTGGTGTTTTTCAATGTGGAGGTTGTTGTTGTTTTTCAATGTTGAGGTTGTTGTTGAATTTGTTGGTGTTTTTCAATGTTGAGATGGTTGTTGTTTTTCAATGTTGAGGTTGTTGTTGAAATTGTTGGTGTTTTTAAATGTTGAGGTTGTTGTTGAATTTGCTGGTGTTTTGCAATGTTGAGGTTGTTGTTGTTTTTCAATGTTGAGGTTGTTGTTGAATTTGTTGGTGTTTTTCAATTTGAGGTTGTTGTTGTTTTTCAATGTTGAGGTTGTTGTTGTATTTGTTGGTGTTTTTCAATTTCGAGGTTGTTGTTGAATTTGTTGGTGTTTTTCAATGTTGAGGTTGTTGTTGTTTTTCAATGTTGAGGTTGTTGTTGAATTTGTTGGTGTTTTTCAATGTTTAGGTTGTTGTTGTTTTTCACTCTTGAGGTTGTTGTTGAATTTGTTGGTGTTTTTCAATGTTGAGGTTGTTGTTGAATTTGTTGGTGTTTTTCAATGTTGAGGTTGTTGTTGTTTTTCAATGTTGAGGTTGTTGTTGAATTTGTTGGTGTTTTTCAATGTTGAGTTTGTTGTTGTTTTTCAATGTTGAGGTTGTTGTTGAATTTGTTGGTGTTTTTCAATGTTGAGGTTGTTGTTGTTTTTCAATGTTGAGGTTGTTGTTGAATTTGTTGGTGCTTTTCAATGTGGAGATTGTTGTTGAATTTGTTGGTGTTTTCAATGTTGAGGTTGTTGTTGTTTTTCAATGTTGAGGTTGTTGTTGAATTTGTTGGTGTTTTTCAATGTTGAGTTTGTTGTTGAATTTGTTGGTGTTTTTCAATTTCGAGGTTGTTGTTGAATTTGTTGGTGCTTTTCAATGTGGAGATTGTTGTTGAATTTGTTGGTGTTTTTCAATGTTGAGGTTGTTGTTGAATTCTTTGGTGTTTTTCAATTTTGAGGTTGTTGTTGAATTTGTTGGTGTTTTTCAATGTTGAGGTTGTTGTTATTTTTCAATGTTGAGGTTGTTGTTGAGTTTGTTGGTGTTTTTCAATGTTGAGGTTGTTGTTGAATTTGTTGGTGTTTTTCAATGTTGAGGTTGTTGTTGAATTTGTTGGTGTTTTTCAATGTGGAGGTTGTTGTTTTTCAATGTTGAGGTTGTTGTTGAATTTGTTGGTGTTTTTCAATGTTGAGATGGTTGTTGTTTTTCAATGTTGAGGTTGTTGTTGAAATTGTTGGTGTTTTTAAATGTTGAGGTTGTTGTTGAATTTGCTGGTGTTTTGCAATGTTGAGGTTGTTGTTGTTTTTCAATGTTGAGGTTGTTGTTGAATTTGTTGGTGTTTTTCAATTTGAGGTTGTTGTTGTTTTTCAATGTTGAGGTTGTTGTTGTGTTTGTTGGTGTTTTTCAATTTCGAGGTTGTTGTTGAATTTGTTGGTGTTTTTCAATGTTGAGGTTGTTGTTGTTTTTCAATGTTGAGGTTGTTGTTGAATTTGTTGGTGTTTTTCAATGTTTAGGTTGTTGTTGTTTTTCACTGTTGAGGTTGTTGTTGAATTTGTTGGTGTTTTTCAACGTTGAGGTTGTTGTTGAATTTGTTGGTGTTTTTCAATGTTGAGGTTGTTGTTGTTTTTCAATGTTGAGGTTGTTGTTGAATTTGTTGGTGTTTTTCAATGTTGAGTGTGTTGTTGTTTTTCAATGTTGAGGTTGTTGTTGAATTTGTTGGTGTTTTTCAATGTTGAGGTTGTTGTTGTTTTTCAATGTTGAGGTTGTTGTTGAATTTGTTGGTGTTTTTCAATGTTGAGGTTGTTGTTGTTTTTCAATGTTGAGGTTGTTGTTGAATTTGTTGGTGCTTTTCAATGTGGAGATTGTTGTTGAATTTGTTGGTGTTTTTCAATGTTGAGGTTGTTGTTGTTTTTCAATGTTGAGGTTGTTGTTGAATTTGTTGGTGTTTTTCAATGTTGAGTTTGTTGTTGAATTTGTTGGTGTTTTTCAATTTCGAGGTTGTTGTTGAATTTGTTGGTGTTTTTCAATGTTGAGGTTGTTGTTGAATTTGTTGGTGTTTTTCAATGTTGAGGTTGTTGTTGT
Organism: Isurus oxyrinchus; assembly: GCA_026770705.1. NCBI lineage: Eukaryota > Metazoa > Chordata > Chondrichthyes > Lamniformes > Lamnidae > Isurus > Isurus oxyrinchus. Next base: position 43,897 of record JANJGN010001772.1, read on the forward strand.
TTTTCAATGTTGAGGTTGTTGTTGAATTTGTTGGTGTTTTTCAATGTTGAGTATGTTGTTGTTATTCAATGTTGAGGTTGTTGTTGAATTTGTTGGTGTTTTTCAATGTTGAAGTTGTTGTTGAATTTGTTGGTGTTTTTCAATGTTGAGGTTGTTGTTGTTTTTCAATGTTGAGGTTGTTGCTGAATTTGTTGGTGTTTTTCAATGTTGAGGTTGTTGTTGTTTTTAAATGTCGAGGTTGTTGTTGAATTTGTTGGTGTTTTTCAATGTTGAGGTTGTTGTTGTTTTTCAATGTTGAGGTTGTTGTTGAATTTGTTGGTGTTTTTCAATGTTGTGATTGTTGTTGTTTTTAAATGTTGAGGTTGTTGTTGAATTTGCTGGTGCTTTGCAATGTTGAGGTTGTTGTTGTTTTTCAATGTTGAGGTTGTTGTTGAATTTGTTGGTGTTTTTCAATGTTGAGGTTGTTGTTGTTTTTCAATGTAGAGGTTGTTGTTGTATTTGTTGGTGTTTTTCAATTTCGAGGTTGTTGTTGAATTTGTTGGTGTTTTTCAATGTTGAAGTTGTTGTTGAGTTTGTTGGTGTTTTTCAATGTTGAGGTTGTTGTTGTTTTTCAATGTTGAGGTTGCTGTTGAATTTGCTGGTGTTTTTCAATGTTGAGGTTGTTGTTGTTTTTCAATGCTGAGGTTGTTGTTGAATTTGTTGGTGTTTTTCAATGTTGAGGTTGTTGTTGACTTTGTTGGTGTTTTTCAATTTTGAGGTTGTTGTTGAATTTGTTGGTGTTTTTCAATGTTGAAGTTGTTGTTGAGTTTGTTGGTGTTTTTAAATGTTGAGGTTGTTGTTGTTTTTCAATGTTGAGGTTGCTGTTGAATTTGCTGGTGTTTTTCAATGTTGAGGTTGTTGTTGAGTTTGTTGGTGTTTTTCAATGTTGAGGTTGTTGTTGTTTTTCAATGTTGAGGTTGCTGTTGAATTTGCTGGTGTTTTTCAATGTTGAGGTTGTTGTTGTTTTTCAATGCTGAGGTTGTTGTTGAATTTGTTGGTGTTTTTCAATGTTGAGGTTGTTGTTGAATTTGTTGGTGTTTTTCAATGTTGAGGTTGTTGTTGTTTTTCAATGTTGAGGTTGTTGTTGAATTTGTTGGTGTTTTTCAATGTTTAGGTTGTTGTTGTTTTTCAACGTTGAGGTTGTTGTTGAATTTGTTGGTGTTTTTCAATGTTGAGGTTGTTGTTGAATTTGTTGGTGTTTTTCAATGTTGAGGTTGTTGTTGTTTTTCAATGTTGAGGTTGTTGTTGAATTTGTTGGTGTTTTTCAATGTTGAGTTTGTTGTTGTTTTTCAATGTTGAGGTTGTTGTTGAATTTGTTGGTGTTTTTCAATGTTGAGGTTGTTGTTGTTTTTCAATGTTGAGGTTACTGTTGAATTTGTTGGTGTTTTTCAATGTTGAGGTTGTTGTTGTTTTTCAATGTTGAGGTTGTTGTTGAATTAGTTGGTGCTTTTCAATGTTGAGGTTGTTGTTGACTTTGTTGGTGTTTTTCAATTTTGAGGTTGTTGTTGTTTTTCAATGTTGAGGTTGTTGTTGAATTTGTTGGCGTTTTTCAATGTTGAGTTTGTTGTTGAATTTGTTGGTGTTTTTCAATGTTGAGGTTGTTGTTGAATTTGTTGGTGTTTTTCAATGTTGAGGTTGTTGTTGTTTTTCAATGTTGAGGTTGTTGTTTAATTTGTTGGTGTTTTTCAATGTTTAGTTTGTTGTTGTTTTTCAATGTTGAGGTTGTTGTTGAATTTGTTGGTGTTTTTCAATGTTGAGGTTGTTGTTGTTTTTCAATGTTGAGGTTGTTGTTGAATTTGTTGTTGTTTTTCAATGTTGAGGTTGTTGGTGTTTTTCAATGCTGAGGTTGTTGTTGAATTTGTTGGTGTTTTTCAATGTTGAGGTTGTTGTTGAATTTGTTGGTGTTTTTCAATGTTGAGGTTGTTGTTGTTTTTCAATGTTGAGGTTGTTGTTGAGTTTGTAGGTGTTTTTCAATGTTGAGGTTGTTGTTGTTTTTCAAAGTTGAGGTTGTTGTTGAATTTGTTGGTGTTTTTCAATTTCGAGGTTGTTGTTGAATTTGTTGGTGTTTTTCAATGTTGAAGTTGTTGTTGAATTTGTTGGTGTTTTTCAATGTTGAGGTTGTTGTTGTTTTTCAATGTTGAGGTTGTTGTTGAATTTGTTGGTGTTTTTCAATGTTGAGGTTGTTGTTGTTTTTCAATGCTGAGGTTGTTGTTGAATTTGTTGGTGTTTTTCAATGTTGAGGTTGTTGTTGCTTTTCAATTTTGAGGTACTGTTGACTTTGTTGGTGTTTTTCAATGTTGATGTTGTTGTTGTTTTTCAAAGTTGAGGTTGTTGTTGAATTTGTTGGTGTTTTTCAATTTCGAGGTTGTTGAATTTGTTGGTGTTTTTCAATGTTGAAGTTGTTGTTGAATTTGTTGGTGTTTTTCAATGTTGAGGTTGTTGTTGTTTTTCAATGTTGAGGTTGTTGTTGAATTTGTTGGTGTTTTTCAATGTTGAGGTTGTTGTTTTTTTTCAAAGCTGAGGTTGTTGTTGAATTTGTTCGTGTTTTTCAATGTTGAAGTTGTTGTTGAATTTGTTGGTGTTTTTCAATTTTGAGGTTGTTGTTGTTCTTCAATGTTGAGGTTGTTGCTGAATTTGTTGGTGTTTTTCAATGTTGAGGTTGTTGTTGTTTTTCAATGTCGAGGTTGTTGTTGAATTTGTTGGTGGTTTTCAATGTTGAGGTTGTTGTTGTTTTTCAATGCTGAGGTTGTTGTTGAATTTGTTGGTGTTTTTCAATGTTGTGATTTTTGTTGTTTTTAAATGTTGAGGTTGTTGTTGAATTTGCTGGTGTTTTGGAATGTTGAGGTTGTTGTTGTTTTTCAATGTTGAGGTTGTTGTTGAATTTGTTGGTGTTTTTCAATGTTGAGGTTGTTGTTGTTTTTCAATGTAGAGGTTGTTGTTGTATTTGTTGGTGTTTTTCAATTTCGAGGTTGTTGTTGAATTTGTTGGTGTTTTTCAATGTTGAAGTTGTTGTTGAATTTGTTGGTGTTTTTCAATGTTGAGGTTGTTGTTGTTTTTCAATGTTGAGGTTGCTGTTGAATTTGCTGGTGTTTTTCAATGTTGAGGTTGTTGTTGAATTTGTTGGTGTTTTTCAATGTTGAGGTTGTTGTTGTTTTTCAATGTTGAGGTTGTTGTTGAATTTGTTGGTGTTTTTCAATGTTGAGTATGTTGTTGTTTTTCAATGTTGAGGTTGTTGTTGAATTTGTTGGTGTTTTTCAATGTTGAGGTTGTTGTTGTTTTTCAATGTTGAGGTTACTGTTGAATTTGTTGGTGTTTTTCAATGTTGAGGTTGTTGTTGTTTTTCAATGTTGAGGTTGTTGTTGAATTTGTTGGTGCTTTTCAATGTTGAGGTTGTTGTTGACTTTTTGGTGTTTTTCAATGTTGAGGTTGTTGTTGTTTTTCAATGTTGAGGTTGTTGTTGAATTTGTTGGCGTTTTTTAATGTTGAGTTGTTGTTGAATTTGTTGGTGTTTTTCAACTTCGAGGTTGTTGTTGAATTTGTTGGTGTTTTTCAATGTTGAGGTTGTTGTTGAATTTGTTGGTGTTTTTCAATGTTGAGGTTGTTGTTGAATTTGTTGGTGTTTTTCAATGTTGAGGTTGTTGTTGTTTTTCAATGTTGAGGTTGTTGTTTAATTTGTTGGTCTTTTTCAATGTTTAGTTTGTTGTTGTTTTTCAATGTTGAGGTTGTTGTTGAATTTGTTGGTGTTTTTCAATGTTGAGGTTGTTGTTGTTTTTCAATGTTGAGGTTGTTGTTGAATTTGTTGGTGTTTTTCACTGTTGAGGTTGTTGGTGTTTTTCAATGCTGAGGTTGTTGTTGAATTTGTTGGTGTTTTTCAATGTTGAGGTTGTTGTTGAATTTGTTGGTTTTTTCAATGTTGAGGTTGTTGTTGTTTTTCAATGTTGAGGTTGTTGTTGAGTTTGTTGGTGTTTTTCAATGTTGAGGTTGTTGTTGTTTTTCAAAGTTGAGGTTGTTGTTGAATTTGTTGGTGTTTTTCAATTTCGAGGTTGTTGTTGAATTTGTTGGTGTTTTTCAATGTTGAAGTTGTTGTTGAATTTGTTGGTGTTTTTCAATGTTGAGGTCGTTGTTGTTTTTCAATGCTGAGGTTGTTGTTGAATTTGTTGGTGTTTTTCAATGTTGAAGTTGTTGTTGAATTTGTTGGTGTTTTTCAATTTTGAGGTTGTTGTTGTTTTTCAATGTTGAGGTTGTTGCTGAATTTGTTGGTGTTTTTCAATGTTGAGGTTCTTGTTGTTTTTCAATGTCGAGGTTGTTGTTGAATTTGTTGGTGTTTTTCAATGTTGAGGTTGTTGTTGTTTTTCAATGTTGAGGTTGTTGTTGAATTTGTTGGTGTTTTTCAATGTTGTGATTGTTGTTGTTTTTAAATGTTGAGGTTGTTGTTGAATTTGCTGGTGTTTTGCAATGTTGAGGTTGTTGTTGTTTTTCAATGTTGAGGTTGTTGTTGAATTTGTTGGTGTTTTTCAATGTTGAGGTTGTTGTTGTTTTTCAATGTAGAGGTTGTTGTTGTATTTGTTGGTGTTTTTCAATTTCGAGGTTGTTGTTGAATTTGTTGGTGTTTTTCAATGTTGAAGTTGTTGTTGAATTTGTTGGTGTTTTTCAATGTTGAGGTTGTTGTTGTTTTTCAATGTTGAGGTTGCTGTTGAATTTGCTGCTGTTTTTCAATGTTGACGTTGTTGATGTTTTTCAATGCTGAGGTTGCTGTTGAATTTGTTGGTGTTTTTCAATGTTGAGGTTGTTGTTGAATTTGTTGGTGTTTTTCAATGTTGAGGTTGTTGTTGTTTTTCAATGTTGAGGTTGTTGTTGAATTTGTTGGTGTTTTTCAATGTTTAGGTTGTTGTTGTTTTTCAATGTTGAGGTTGTTGTTGAATTTGTTGGTGTTTTTCAATGTTGAGGTTGTTGTTGAATTTGTTGGTGTTTTTCAATGTTGAGGTTGTTGTTGTTTTTCAATGTTGAGGTTGTTGTTGAATTTGTTGGTGTTTTTCAATGTTGAGTTTGTTGTTGTTTTTCAATGTTGAGGTTGTTGTTGAATTTGTTGGTGTTTTTCAATGTTGAGGTTGTTGTTGTTTTTCAATGTTGAGGTTACTGTTGAATTTGTTGGTGTTTTTCAATGTTGAGGTTGTTGTTGTTTTTCAATGTTGAGGTTGTTGTTGAATTTGTTGGTGCTTTTCAATGTTGAGGTTGTTGTTGACTTTGTTGGTGTTTTTCAATGTTGAGGTTGTTGTTGTTTTTCACTGTTGAGGTTGTTGTTGAATTTGTTGGCGTTTTTCAATGTTGAGTTTGTGGTTGAATTTGTTGGTGTTTTTCAACGTCGAGGTTGTTGTTGAATTTGTTGGTGTTTTTCAATGTTGAGGTTGTTGTTGAATTTGTTGGTGTTTTTCAATGTTGAGGTTGTTGTTGAATTTGTTGGTGTTTTTGAATGTTGAGGTTGTTGTTGTTTTTCAAAGTTGAGGTTGTTGTTTAATTTGTTGGTGTTTTTCAATGTTTAGTTTGTTGTTGTTTTTCAATGTTGAGGTTGTTGTTGAATTTGTTGGTGTTTTTCAATGTTGAGGTTGTTGTTGTTTTTCAATGTTGAGGTTGTTGTTGAATTTGTTGGTGTTTTTCAATGTTGAGGTTGTTGGTGTTTTTCAATGCTGAGGTTGTTGTTGAATTTGTTGGTGTTTTTCAATGTTGAGGCTGTTGTTGAATTTGTTGGTGTTTTTCAATGTTGAGGTTGTTGTTGTTTTTCAATGTTGAGGTTGTTGTTGAATTTGTTGGTGTTTTTCAATGTAGAGATGGTTGTTGTTTTTCAATGTTGAGGTTGTTGTTGAAATTGTTGGTGTTTTTAAATGTTGAGGTTGTTGTTGAATTTGCTGGTGTTTTGCAATGTTGAGGTTGTTGTTGTTTTTCAATGTTGAGGTTGTTGTTGAATTTGTTGGTGTTTTTCAATTTGAGGTTGTTGTTGTTTTTCAATGTTGAGGTTGTTGTTGTATTTGTTGGTGTTTTTCAATTTCGAGGTTGTTGTTGAATTTGTTGGTGTTTTTCAATGTTGAGGTTGTTGTTGTTTTTCAATGTTGAGGTTGTTGTTGAATTTGTTGGTGTTTTTCAATGTTTAGGTTGTTGTTGTTTTTCACTGTTGTGGTTGTTGTTGAATTTGTTGGTGTTTTTCAACGTTGAGGTTGTTGTTGAATTTGTTGGTGTTTTTCAATGTTGAGGTTGTTGTTGTTTTTCAATGTTGAGGTTGTTGTTGAATTTGTTGGTGTTTTTCAATGTTGAGTTTGTTGTTGTTTTTCAATGTTGAGGTTGTTGTTGAATTTGTTGGTGTTTTTCAATGTTGAGGTTGTTGTTGTTTTTCAATGTTGAGGTTGTTGTTGAATTTGTTGGTGTTTTTCAATGTTGAGGTTGTTGTTGTTTTTCAATGTTGAGGTTGTTGTTGAATTTGTTGGTGCTTTTCAATGTGGAGATTGTTGTTGAATTTGTTGGTGTTTTTCAATGTTGAGGTTGTTGTTGTTTTTCAATGTTGAGGTTGTTGTTGAATTTGTTGGTGTTTTTCAATGTTGAGTTTGTTGTTGAATTTGTTGGTGTTTTTCAATTTCGAGGTTGTTGTTGAATTTGTTGGTGTTTTTCAATGTTGAGGTTGTTGTTGTTTTTCAATGTTAAGGTTGTTGTTGAATTTGTTGGTGTTTTTCAATGTTTAGTTTGTTGTTGTTTTTCAATGTTGAGGTTGTTGTTGAATTTGTTGGTGTTTTTGAATGTTGAGGTTGTTGTTGTTTTTCAATTTTGAGGTTGTTGTTGAATTTGTTGCTGTTTTTCAATGTTGAGGTTGTTGTTTTTCAAAGTTGAGGTTGTTGTTGAATTTGTTGGTGTTTTTCAATTTCGAGGTTGTTGTTGAATTTGTTGGTGTTTTTCAATGTTGAAGTTGTTGTTGAATTTGTTGGTGTTTTTCAATGTTGAGGTTGTTGTTGTTTTTCAATGTTGAGGTTGTTGTTGAATTTGTTGGTGTTTTTCAATGTTGAGGTTGTTGTTGAATTTGTTGGTGTTTTTCAATGTTGAGGTTGTTGTTGTTTTTCAATGTTGAGGTTGTTGTTTAATTTGTTGGTGTTTTTCAATGTTTAGTTTGTTGTTGTTTTTCAATGTTGAGGTTGTTGTTGAATTTGTTGGTGTTTTTCAATGTTGAGGTTGTTGTTGTTTTTCAATGTTGAGGTTGTTGTTGAATTTGTTGGTGTTTTTCAATGTTGAGTTTGTTGGTGTTTTTCAATGCTGAGGTTGTTGTTGAATTTGTTGGTGTTTTTCAATGTTGAGGCTGTTGTTGAATTTGTTGGTGTTTTTCAATGTTGAGGTTGTTGTTGTTTTTCAATGTTGAGGTTGTTGTTGAGTTTGTTGGTGTTTTTCAATGTTGAGGTTGTTGTTGAATTTGTTGGTGTTTTTCAATGTTGAGGTTGTTGTTGAATTTGTTGGTGTTTTTCAATGTTGAGGTTGTTGTTGTTTTTCAATGTTGAGGTTGTTGTTGAGTTTGTTGGTGTTTTTCAATGTTGACGTTGTTGTTGAATTTGTTGGTGTTTTTCAATGTTGAGGTTGTTGTTGAATTTGTTGGTGTTTTTCAATGCTGAGGTTGTTTTTGTTTTTAAATGTTGGGGTTGTTGTTGAATTTGTTGGTGTTTTTCAATTTTGAGGATGTTGTTGTTTTTCAATGTTGAGGTTGTTGTTGAATTTGTTGGTGTTTTTCCATGATGAGGTTGTTGCTGTTTTTCAAAGTTCAGGTTGTTGTTGAATTTGTTGGTGTTTTTCAATGTCGGGGTTGTTGTTGAATTTGTTGGTGTTTTTCTATGTTGAATTTTTTGTTGAATTTGTTGGTGTTTTTCAATGTTGAGGTTGTTGTTTTTCAATGTTGAGGTTGTTGTTGAATTTGTTGGCGTTTTTAAATGTTGAGGTTGTTGTTGAATTTGTTGGTGTTTTCAATGTTGATCTTTTTGTTGAATTTGTTGGTGTTTTTCAATGTTGAGGTTGTTGTTGTTTTTCAATGTTAAAGTTGTTGTTGAATTTGTTGGTGTTTTTCAATGTTGAGGTTGTTGTTGTTTTTCAATGTTGAGGTTGTTGTTGAATTTGATGGTGTTTTTCAATGTCGAGGTTGTTGTTGAATTTGTTGGTGTTTTTCAATGTTGAAGTTGTTGTTGAATTTGTTGGTGTTTTTCAATGTTGAGATGTTGTTGCTGTTTTTCAATGTTGAGGTTGTTGTTGAATTTGTTGGTGTTTTTCAATGTTGAGGTTGTTGTTGAATTTGTTGGTGTTTTTCAATGTTGAGGTTGTTGTTGAATTCTTTGGTGTTTTTCAATTTTGAGGTTGTTGTTGAATTTGTTGGTGTTTTTCAATGTTGAGGTTGTTGTTATTTTTCAATGTTGAGGTTGTTGTTGAGTTTGTTGGTGTTTTTCAATGTTGAGGTTGTTGTTGAATTTGTTGGTGTTTTTCAATGTTGAGGTTGTTGTTGAATTTGTTGGTGTTTTTCAATGTGGAGGTTGTTGTTTTTCAATGTTGAGGTTGTTGTTGAATTTGTTGGTGTTTTTCAATGTTGAGATGGTTGTTGTTTTTCAATGTTGAGGTTGTTGTTGAAATTGTTGGTGTTTTTAAATGTTGAGGTTGTTGTTGAATTTGCTGGTGTTTTGCAATGTTGAGGTTGTTGTTGTTTTTCAATGTTGAGGTTGTTGTTGAATTTGTTGGTGTTTTTCAATTTGAGGTTGTTGTTGTTTTTCAATGTTGAGGTTGTTGTTGTATTTGTTGGTGTTTTTCAATTTCGAGGTTGTTGTTGAATTTGTTGGTGTTTTTCAATGTTGAGGTTGTTGTTGTTTTTCAATGTTGAGGTTGTTGTTGAATTTGTTGGTGTTTTTCAATGTTTAGGTTGTTGTTGTTTTTCACTGTTGAGGTTGTTGTTGAATTTGTTGGTGTTTTTCAACGTTGAGGTTGTTGTTGAATTTGTTGGTGTTTTTCAATGTTGAGGTTGTTGTTGTTTTTCAATGTTGAGGTTGTTGTTGAATTTGTTGGTGTTTTTCAATGTTGAGTTTGTTGTTGTTTTTCAATGTTGAGGTTGTTGTTGAATTTGTTGGTGTTTTTCAATGTTGAGGTTGTTGTTGTTTTTCAATGTTGAGGTTGTTGTTGAATTTGTTGGTGTTTTTCAATGTTGAGGTTGTTGTTGTTTTTCAATGTTGAGGTTGTTGTTGAATTTGTTGGTGCTTTTCAATGTGGAGATTGTTGTTGAATTTGTTGGTGTTTTTCAATGTTGAGGTTGTTGTTGTTTTTCAATGTTGAGGTTGTTGTTGAATTTGTTGGTGTTTTTCAATGTTGAGTTTGTTGTTGAATTTGTTGGTGTTTTTCAATTTCGAGGTTGTTGTTGAATTTGTTGGTGTTTTTCAATGTTGAGGTTGTTGTTGTTTTTCAATGTTAAGGTTGTTGTTGAATTTGTTGGTGTTTTTCAATGTTTAGTTTGTTGTTGTTTTTCAATGTTGAGGTTGTTGTTGAATTTGTTGGTGTTTTTCAATGTTGAGGTTGTTGTTGTTTTTCAATTTTGAGGTTGTTGTTGAATTTGTTGCTGTTTTTCAATGTTGAGGTTGTTGTTTTTCAAAGTTGAGGTTGTTGTTGAATTTGTTGGTGTTTTTCAATTTCGAGGTTGTTGTTGAATTTGTTGGTGTTTTTCAATGTTGAAGTTGTTGTTGAATTTGTTGGTGTTTTTCAATGTTGAGGTTGTTGTTGTTTTTCAATGTTGAGGTTGTTGTTGAATTTGTTGGTGCTTTTCAATGTTGAGGTTGTTGTTGTTTTTCAATGCTGAGGTTGTTGTTGAATTTGATGGTGTTTTTCAATGTCGAGGTTGTTGTTGAATTTGTTGGTGTTTTTCAATGTTGAAGTTGTTGTTGAATTTGTTGGTGTTTTTCAATGTTGAGATGTTGTTGCTGTTTTTCAATGTTGAGGTTGTTGTTGAATTTGTTGCTGTTTTTCAATGTTGAGGTTGTTGTTGAATTTGTTGGTGTTTTTCAATGTTGAGGTTGTTGTTGAATTCTTTGGTGTTTTTCAATTTTGAGATTGTTGTTGAATTTGTTGGTGTTTTTCAATGTTGAGGTTGTTGTTATTTTTCAATGTTGAGGTTGTTGTTGAGTTTGTTGGTGTTTTTCAATGTTGAGGTTGTTGTTGAATTTGTTGGTGTTTTTCAATGTTGAGGTTGTTGTTGAATTTGTTGGTGTTTTTCAATGTTGAGGTTGTTGTTGTTTTTAAATGTTGAGGTTGTTGTTGAATTTGTTGGTGTTTTTTCAATTTTGAGGTTGTTGGTGTTTTTCAATGTTGAGGTTGATTTTGAATTTGAGGGTGTTTTTCAATGTCGAGGTTGTTGTTGAATTTGTTGGTGTTTTTCAATGTGGAGGTTGTTGTTGTTTTTCAATGTTGAGGTTGTTGTTGAATTTGTTGGTGTTTTTCAATGTTGAGATGGTTGTTGTTTTTCAATGTTGAGGTTGTTGTTGAAATTGTTGGTGTTTTTAAATGTTGAGGTTGTTGTTGAATTTGCTGGTGTTTTGCAATGTTGAGGTTGTTGTTGTTTTTCAATGTTGAGGTTGTTGTTGAATTTGTTGGTGTTTTTCAATTTGAGGTTGTTGTTGTTTTTCAATGTTGAGGTTGTTGTTGTATTTGTTGGTGTTTTTCAATTTCGAGGTTGTTGTTGAATTTGTTGGTGTTTTTCAATGTTGAGGTTGTTGTTGTTTTTCAATGTTGAGGTTGTTGTTGAATTTGTTGGTGTTTTTCAATGTTTAGGTTGTTGTTGTTTTTCACTCTTGAGGTTGTTGTTGAATTTGTTGGTGTTTTTCAATGTTGAGGTTGTTGTTGAATTTGTTGGTGTTTTTCAATGTTGAGGTTGTTGTTGTTTTTCAATGTTGAGGTTGTTGTTGAATTTGTTGGTGTTTTCCAATGTTGAGTTTGTTGTTGTTTTTCAATGTTGAGGTTGTTGTTGAATTTGTTGGTGTTTTTCAATGTTGAGGTTGTTGTTGTTTTTCAATGTTGAGGTTGTTGTTGAATTTGTTGGTGCTTTTCAATGTGGAGATTGTTGTTGAATTTGTTGGTGTTTTTCAATGTTGAGGTTGTTGTTGAATTCTTTGGTGTTTTTCAATTTTGAGGTTGTTGTTGAATTTGTTGGTGTTTTTCAATGTTGAGGTTGTTGTTATTTTTCAATGTTGAGGTTGTTGTTGAGTTTGTTGGTGTTTTTCAATGTTGAGGTTGTTGTTGAATTTGTTGGTGTTTTTCAATGTTGAGGTTGTTGTTGAATTTGTTGGTGTTTTTCAATGTGGAGGTTGTTGTTTTTCAATGTTGAGGTTGTTGTTGAATTTGTTGGTGTTTTTCAATGTTGAGATGGTTGTTGTTTTTCAATGTTGAGGTTGTTGTTGAAATTGTTGGTGTTTTTAAATGTTGAGGTTGTTGTTGAATTTGCTGGTGTTTTGCAATGTTGAGGTTGTTGTTGTTTTTCAATGTTGAGGTTGTTGTTGAATTTGTTGGTGTTTTTCAATTTGAGGTTGTTGTTGTTTTTCAATGTTGAGGTTGTTGTTGTATTTGTTGGTGTTTTTCAATTTCGAGGTTGTTGTTGAATTTGTTGGTGTTTTTCAATGTTGAGGTTGTTGTTGTTTTTCAATGTTGAGGTTGTTGTTGAATTTGTTGGTGTTTTTCAATGTTTAGGATGTTGTTGTTTTTCACTGTTGAGGTTGTTGTTGAATTTGTTGGTGTTTTTCAACGTTGAGGTTGTTGTTGAATTTGTTGGTGTTTTTCAATGTTGAGGTTGTTGTTGTTTTTCAATGTTGAGGTTGTTGTTGAATTTGTTGGTGTTTTTCAATGTTGAGTTTGTTGTTGTTTTTCAATGTTGAGGTTGTTGTTGAATTTGTTGGTGTTTTTCAATGTTGAGGTTGTTGTTGTTTTTCAATGTTGAGGTTGTTGTTGAATTTGTTGGTGTTTTTCAATGTTGAGGTTGTTGTTGTTTTTCAATGTTGAGGTTGTTGTTGAATTTGTTGGTGCTTTTCAATGTGGAGATTGTTGTTGTATTTGTTGGTGTTTTTCAATGTTGAGGTTGTTGTTGTTTTTCAATGTTGAGGTTGTTGTTGAATTTGTTGGTGTTTTTCAATGTTGAGTTTGTTGTTGAATTTGTTGGTGTTTTTCAATTTCGAGGTTGTTGTTGAATTTGTTGGTGTTTTTCAATGTTGAGGTTGTTGTTGTTTTTCAATGTTAAGGTTGTTGTTGAATTTGTTGGTGTTTTTCAATGTTTAGTTTGTTGTTGTTTTTCAATGTTGAGGTTGTTGTTGAATTTGTTGGTGTTTTTCAATGTTGAGGTTGCTGTTGTTTTTCAATTTTGAGGTTGTTGTTGAATTTGTTGCTGTTTTTCAATGTTGAGGTTGTTGTTTTTCAAAGTTGAGGTTGTTGTTGAATTTGTTGGTGTTTTTCAATTTCGAGGTTGTTGTTGAATTTGTTGGTGTTTTTCAATGTTGAAGTTGTTGTTGAATTTGTTGGTGTTTTTCAATGTTGAGGTTGTTGTTGTTTTTCAATGTTGAGGTTGTTGTTGAATTTGTTGGTGCTTTTCAATGTTGAGGTTGTTGTTGTTTTTCAATGCTGAGGTTGTTGTTGAATTTGATGGTGTTTTTCAATGTCGAGGTTGTTGTTGAATTTGTTGGTGTTTTTCAATGTTGAAGTTGTTGTTGAATTTGTTGGTGTTTTTCAATGTTGAGATGTTGTTGCTGTTTTTCAATGTTGAGGTTGTTGTTGAATTTGTTGGTGTTTTTCAATGTTGAGGTTGTTGTTGAATTTGTTGGTGTTTTTCAATGTTGAGGTTGTTGTTGAATTCTTTGGTGTTTTTCAATTTTGAGATTGTTGTTGAATTTGTTGGTGTTTTTCAATGTTGAGGTTGTTGTTATTTTTCAATGTTGAGGTTGTTGTTGAGTTTGTTGGTGTTTTTCAATGTTGAGGTTGTTGTTGAATTTGTTGGTGTTTTTCAATGTTGAGGTTGTTGTTGAATTTGTTGGTGTTTTTCAATGTTGAGGTTGTTGTTGTTTTTAAATGTTGAGGTTGTTGTTGAATTTGTTGGTGTTTTTTCAATTTTGAGGTTGTTGGTGTTTTTCAATGTTGAGGTTGATTTTGAATTTGAGGGTGTTTTTCAATGTCGAGGTTGTTGTTGAATTTGTTGGTGTTTTTCAATGTGGAGGTTGTTGTTGTTTTTCAATGTTGAGGTTATTGTTGAATTTGTTGGTGTTTTTCAATGTTGAGATGGTTGTTGTTTTTCAATGTTGAGGTTGTTGTTGAAATTGTTGGTGTTTTTAAATGTTGAGGTTGTTGTTGAATTTGCTGGTGTTTTGCAATGTTGAGGTTGTTGTTGTTTTTCAATGTTGAGGTTGTTGTTGAATTTGTTGGTGTTTTTCAATTTGAGGTTGTTGTTGTTTTTCAATGTTGAGGTTGTTGTTGTATTTGTTGGTGTTTTTCAATTTCGAGGTTGTTGTTGAATTTGTTGGTGTTTTTCAATGTTGAGGTTGTTGTTGTTTTTCAATGTTGAGGTTGTTGTTGAATTTGTTGGTGTTTTTCAATGTTTAGGTTGTTGTTGTTTTTCACTCTTGAGGTTGTTGTTGAATTTGTTGGTGTTTTTCAATGTTGAGGTTGTTGTTGAATTTGTTGGTGTTTTTCAATGTTGAGGTTGTTGTTGTTTTTCAATGTTGAGGTTGTTGTTGAATTTGTTGGTGTTTTTCAATGTTGAGTTTGTTGTTGTTTTTCAATGTTGAGGTTGTTGTTGAATTTGTTGGTGTTTTTCAATGTTGAGGTTGTTGTTGTTTTTCAATGTTGAGGTTGTTGTTGAATTTGTTGGTGCTTTTCAATGTGGAGATTGTTGTTGAATTTGTTGGTGTTTTCAATGTTGAGGTTGTTGTTGTTTTTCAATGTTGAGGTTGTTGTTGAATTTGTTGGTGTTTTTCAATGTTGAGTTTGTTGTTGAATTTGTTGGTGTTTTTCAATTTCGAGGTTGTTGTTGAATTTGTTGGTGTTTTTCAATGTCGAGGTTGTTGTTGTTTTTCAATGTTAAGGTTGTTGTTGAATTTGTTGGTGTTTTTGAATGTTTAGTTTGTTGTTGTTTTTCAATGTTGAGGTTGTTGTTGAATTTGTTGGTGTTTTTCAATGTTGAGGTTGTTGTTGTTTTTCAATTTTGAGGTTGTTGTTGAATTTGTTGCTGTTTTTCAATGTTGAGGTTGTTGTTTTTCAAAGTTGAGGTTGTTGTTGAATTTGTTGGTGTTTTTCAATGTTGAGGTTGTTGTTGTTTTTCAATGTTGAGGTTGTTGTTGAATTTGTTGGTGCTTTTCAATGTTGAGGTTGTTGTTGTTTTTCAATGCTGAGGTTGTTGTTGAATTTGTTGGTGTTTTTCAATGTTGAAGTTGTTGTTGAATTTGTTGGTTTTTTTCAATGTTGAGGTTGTTGTTGTTTTTCAATGTTGAGGTTGTTGTTGAATTTGTTTGTGTTTTTCAATGTTGAGATGGTTGTTGTTTTTCAATGTTGAGGTTGTTGTTGAATTTGTTGGTGTTTTTAAATGTTGAGGTTGTTGTTGAATTTGCTGGTGTTTTGCAATGTTGAGGTTGTTGTTGTTTTTCAATGTTGAGGTTGTTGTTGAATTTGTTGGTGTTTTTCAATGTTGAGGTTGTTGTTGTTTTTCAATGTTGAGGTTGTTGTTGAATTTGTTGGTGTTTTTCAATGTTGAAGTTGTTGTTGAATTTGTCGGTGTTTTTCAATGTTGAGGTTGTTGTTGTTTTTCAATGTTGAGGTTGTTGTTGAATTTGTTGGTGTTTTTCAATGTTGAGGTTGTTGTTGAATTTGTTTGTGTTTTTCAATGTTGAGATGGTTGTTGTTTTTCAATGTTGAGGTTGTTGTTGAATTTGTTGGTCTTTTACAATGTTGAGGTTGTTGTTGTTTTTCAATGTTGAGGTTGTTGTTGAATTTGTTTGTGTTTTTCAATGTTGAGATGGTTGTTGTTTTTCAATGTTGAGGTTGTTGTTGAAATTGTTGGTGTTTTTAAATGTTGAGGTTGTTGTTGAATTTGCTGGTGTTTTGCAATGTTGAGGTTGTTGTTGTTTTTCAATGTTGAGGTTGTTGTTGAATTTGTTGGTGTTTTTCAATTTGAGGTTGTTGTTGTTTTTCAATGTTGAGGTTGTTGTTGTATTTGTTGGTGTTTTTCAATTTCGAGGTTGTTGTTGAATTTGTTGGTGTTTTTCAATGTTGAGGTTGTTGTTGTTTTTCAATGTTGAGGTTGTTGTTGAATTTGTTGGTGTTTTTCAATGTTTAGGTTGTTGTTGTTTCTCACTGTTGAGGTTGTTGTTGAATTTGTTGGTGTTTTTCAACGTTGAGGTTGTTGTTGAATTTCTTGGTGTTTTTCAATGTTGAGGTTGTTGTTGTTTTTCAATGTTGAGGTTGTTGTTGAATTTGTTGGTGTTTTTCAATGTTGAGTATGTTGTTGTTTTTCAATGTTGAGGTTGTTGTTGAATTTGTTGGTGTTTTTCAATGTTGAGGTTGTTGTTGTTTTTCAATGTTGAGGTTGTTGTTGAATTTGTTGGTGTTTTTCAATGTTGAGGTTATTGTTGTTTTTCAGTGTTGAGGTTGTTGTTGAATTTGTTGGTGCTTTTCAATGTGGAGATTGTTGTTGAATTTGTTGGTGTTTTTCAATTTTGAGGTTGTTGTTGTTTTTCAATGTTGAGGTTGTTGTTGAATTTGTTGGTGTTTTTCAATGTTGAGTTTGTTGTTGAATTTGTTGGTGTTTTTCAATTTCGAGGTTGTTGCTGAATTTGTTGGTGTTTTTCAATGTTGAGGTTGTTGTTGTTTTTCAATGTTAAAGTTGTTGTTGAATTTGTTGGTGTTTTTCAATGTTTAGTTTGTTGTTGTTTTTCAATGTTGAGGTTGTTGTTGAATTTGTTGGTGTTTTTCAATGTTGAGGTTGTTGTTGTTTTTCAATTTTGAGGTTGTTGTTGAATTTGTTGCTGTTTTTCAATGTTGAGGTTGTTGTTTTTCAAAGTTGAGGTTGTTGTTGAATTTGTTGGTGTTTTTCAATTTCGAGGTTGTTGTTGAATTTGTTGGTGTTTTTCAATGTTGAAGTTGTTGTTGAATTTGTTGGTGTTTTTCATGTTGAGGTTGTTGTTGTTTTTCGATGTTGAGGTTGTTGTTGAATTTGTTGGTGTTTTTCAATGTTGAGGTTGTTGTTGTTTTTCAATGCTGAGGTTGTTGTTGAATTTGTTGGTGTTTTTCAATGTTGAAGTTGTTGTTGAATTTGTTGGTGTTTTTCAATGTTGAGGTTGTTGTTGTTTTTCAATGTTGAGGTTGTTGTTGAATTTGTTTGTGTTTTTCAATGTTGAGATGGTTGTTGTTTTTCAATGTTGAGGTTGTTGTTGAATTTGTTGGTGTTTTTAAATGTTGAGGTTGTTGTTGAATTTGCTGGTGTTTTGCAATGTTGAGGTTGTTGTTGTTTTTCAATGTTGAGGTTGTTGTTGAATTTGTTGGTGTTTTTCAATGTTGAGGTTGTTGTTGTTTTTCAATGTTGAGGTTGTTGTTGTATTTGTTGGTGTTTTTCAATTTCGAGGTTGTTGTTGAATTTGTTGGTGTTTTTCAATGTTGAAGTTGTTGTTGAATTTGTTGGTGTTTTTCAATGTTGAGGTTGTTGTTGTTTTTCAATGTTGAGGTTGTTGTTGAATTTGTTGGTGTTTTTCAATGTTGAGGTTGTTGTTGAATTTGTTTGTGTTTTTCAATGTTGAGATGGTTGTTGTTTTTCAATGTTGAGGTTGTTGTTGAATTTGTTGGTGTTTTACAATGTTGAGGTTGTTGTTGTTTTTCAATGTTGAGGTTGTTGTTGAATTTGTTGGTGTTTTTCAATGTTTAGGTTGTTGTTGTTTTTCAATGTTGAGGTTGTTGTTGAATTTGTTGGTGTTTTTCAACGTTGAGGTTGTTGTTGAATTTGTTGGTGTTTTTCAATGTTGAGGTTGTTGTTGTTTTTCAATGTTGAGGTTGTTGTTGAATTTGTTGGTGTTTTTCAATGTTGAGGTTGTTGTTGTTTTTCAATGTTGAGGTTGTTGTTGAATTTGTTGGTGCTTTTCAATGTGGAGATTGTTGTTGAATTTGTTGGTGTTTTTCAATGTTGAGGTTGTTGTTGTTTTTCAATGTTGAGGTTGTTGTTGAATTTGTTGGTGTTTTTCAATTTCGAGGTTGTTGTTGAATTTGTTGGTGTTTTTCAATGTCGAGGTTGTTGTTGTTTTTCAATGTTAAGGTTGTTGTTGAATTTGTTGGTGTTTTTGAATGTTTAGTTTGTTGTTGTTTTTCAATGTTGAGGTTGTTGTTGAATTTGTTGGTGTTTTTCAATGTTGAGGTTGTTGTTGTTTTTCAATTTTGAGGTTGTTGTTGAATTTGTTGCTGTTTTTCAATGTTGAGGTTGTTGTTTTTCAAAGTTGAGGTTGTTGTTGAATTTGTTGGTGTTTTTCAATTTCGAGGTTGTTGTTGAATTTGTTGGTGTTTTTCAATGTTGAAGTTGTTGTTGAATTTGTTGGTGTTTTTCAATGTTGAGGTTGTTGTTGTTTTTCAATGTTGAGGTTGTTGTTGAATTTGTTGGTGCTTTTCAATGTTGAGGTTGTTGTTGTTTTTCAATGCTGAGGTTGTTGTTGAATTTGTTGGTGTTTTTCAATGTTGAAGTTGTTGTTGAATTTGTTGGTTTTTTTCAATGTTGAGGTTGTTGTTGTTTTTCAATGTTGAGGTTGTTGTTGAATTTGTTTGTGTTTTTCAATGTTGAGATGGTTGTTGTTTTTCAATGTTGAGGTTGTTGTTGAATTTGTTGGTGTTTTTAAATGTTGAGGTTGTTGTTGAATTTGCTGGTGTTTTGCAATGTTGAGGTTGTTGTTGTTTTTCAATGTTGAGGTTGTTGTTGAATTTGTTGGTGTTTTTCAATGTTGAGGTTGTTGTTGTTTTTCAATGTTGAGGTTGTTGTTGAATTTGTTGGTGTTTTTCAATGTTGAAGTTGTTGTTGAATTTGTTGGTGTTTTTCAATGTTGAGGTTGTTGTTGTTTTTCAATGCTGAGGTTGTTGTTGAATTTGTTGGTGTTTTTCAATGTTGAGGTTGTTGTTGAATTTGTTGGTGTTTTTCAATGTTGAGGTTGTTGTTGAATTTGTTTGTGTTTTTCAATGTTGAGATGGTTGTTGTTTTTCAATGTTGAGGTTGTTGTTGAATTTGTTGGTCTTTTACAATGTTGAGGTTGTTGTTGTTTTTCAATGTTGAGGTTGTTGTTGAATTTGTTTGTGTTTTTCAATGTTGAGATGGTTGTTGTTTTTCAATGTTGAGGTTGTTGTTGAAATTGTTGGTGTTTTTAAATGTTGAGGTTGTTGTTGAATTTGCTGGTGTTTTGCAATGTTGAGGTTGTTGTTGTTTTTCAATGTTGAGGTTGTTGTTGAATTTGTTGGTGTTTTTCAATTTGAGGTTGTTGTTGTTTTTCAATGTTGAGGTTGTTGTTGTATTTGTTGGTGTTTTTCAATTTCGAGGTTGTTGTTGAATTTGTTGGTGTTTTTCAATGTTGAGGTTGTTGTTGTTTTTCAATGTTGAGGTTGTTGTTGAATTTGTTGGTGTTTTTCAATGTTTAGGTTGTTGTTGTTTTTCACTGTTGAGGTTGTTGTTGAATTTGTTGGTGTTTTTCAACGTTGAGGTTGTTGTTGAATTTCTTGGTGTTTTTCAATGTTGAGGTTGTTGTTGTTTTTCAATGTTGAGGTTGTTGTTGAATTTGTTGGTGTTTTTCAATGTTGAGTATGTTGTTGTTTTTCAATGTTGAGGTTGTTGTTGAATTTGTTGGTGTTTTTCAATGTTGAGGTTGTTGTTGTTTTTCAATGTTGAGGTTGTTGTTGAATTTGTTGGTGTTTTTCAATGTTGAGGTTGTTGTTGTTTTTCAGTGTTGAGGTTGTTGTTGAATTTGTTGGTGCTTTTCAATGTGGAGATTGTTGTTGAATTTGTTGTTGTTTTTCAATGTTGAGGTTGTTGTTGAATTTGTTGGTGTTTTTCAATGTTGAGTTTGTTGTTGAATTTGTTGGTGTTTTTCAATTTCGAGGTTGTTGTTGAATTTGTTGGTGTTTTTCAATGTTGAGGTTGTTGTTGTTTTTCAATGTTAAAGTTGTTGTTGAATTTGTTGGTGTTTTTCAATGTTTAGTTTGTTGTTGTTTTTCAATGTTGAGGTTGTTGTTGAATTTGTTGGTGTTTTTCAATGTTGAGGTTGTTGTTGTTTTTCAATTTTGAGGTTGTTGTTGAATTTGTTGCTGTTTTTCAATGTTGAGGTTGTTGTTTTTCAAAGTTGAGGTTGTTGTTGAATTTGTTGGTGTTTTTCAATTTCGAGGTTGTTGTTGAATTTGTTGGTGTTTTTCAATGTTGAAGTTGTTGTTGAATTTGTTGGTGTTTTTCAATGTTGAGGTTGTTGTTGTTTTTTAATGTTGAGGTTGTTGTTGAATTTGTTGGTGTTTTTCAATGTTGAGGTTGTTGTTGTTTTTCAATGCTGAGGTTGTTGTTGAATTTGTTGGTGTTTTTCAATGTTGAAGTTGTTGTTGAATTTGTTGGTGTTTTTCAATGTTGAGGTTGTTGTTGTTTTTCAATGTTGAGGTTGTTGTTGAATTTGTTTGTGTTTTGCAATGTTGAGGTTGTTGTTGTTTTTCAATGTTGAGGTTGTTGTTGAATTTGTTGGTGTTTTTCAATGTTGAGGTTGTTGTTGTTTTTCAATGTTGAGGTTGTTGTTGTATTTGTTGGTGTTTTTCAATTTCGAGGTTGTTGTTGAATTTGTTGGTGTTTTTCAGTGTTGAAGTTGTTGTTGAATTTGTTGGTGTTTTTCAATGTTGAGGTTGTTGTTGTTTTTCAATGTTGAGGTTGTTGTTGAATTTGTTGGTGTTTTTCAATGTTGAGGTTGTTGTTGAATTTGTTTGTGTTTTTCAATGTTGAGATGGTTGTTGTTTTTCAATGTTGAGGTTGTTGTTGAATTTTTTGGTGTTTTACAATGTTGAGGTTGTTTTTGTTTTTCAATGTTGAGGTTGTTGTTGAATTTGTTGGTGTTTTTCAATGTTTAGGTTGTTGTTGTTTTTCAATGTTGAGGTTGTTGTTGAATTTGTTGGTGTTTTTCAACGTTGAGGTTGTTGTTGAATTTGTTGGTGTTTTTCAATGTTGAGGTTGTTGTTGTTTTTCAATGTTGAGGTTGATGTTGAATTTGTTGGTGTTTTTCAATGTTGAGTTTGTTGTTGAATTTGTTGGTGTTTTTCAATTTCGAGGTTGTTGTTGAATTTGTTAGTGTTTTTCAATGTTGAGGTTGTTGTTGAATTTGTTGGTGTTTTTCAATGTTGAGGTTGTTGTTGAATTTGTTGGTGTTTTTCAATGTTGAGGTTGTTGTTGTTTTTCAATGTTGAGGTTGTTGTTGAATTTGTTGGTGTTTTTCAATGTTTAGTTTGTTGTTGTTTTTCAATGTTGAGGTTGTTGTTGAATTTGTTGGTGTTTTTCAATGTTGAGGTTGTTGTTGTTTTTCAATTTTGAGGTTGTTGTTGAATTTGTTGGTGTTTTTCAATGTTGAGGTTGTTGTTGTTTTTCAAAGTTGAGGTTGTTGTTGAATTTGTTGGTGTTTTTCAATTTCGAGGTTGTTGTTGAATTTGTTGGTGTTTTTCAATGTTGAAGTTGTTGTTGAATTTGTTGGTGTTTTTCAATGTTGAGGTTGTTGTTGTTTTTCAATGCTGAGGTTGTTGTTGAATTTGTTGGTGTTTTTCAATGTTGAAGTTGTTGTTGAATTTGTTGGTGTTTTTCAATGTTGAGGTTGTTCTTGTTATTCAATGTTGAGGTTGTTGTTGAATTTGTTGGTGTTTTTCAATGTTGAGGTTGTTGTTGTTTTTCAATGTTGAGGTTGTTGTTGAATTTGTTGGTGTTTTTCAATTTCGAGGTTGTTGTTGAATTTGTTTGTGTTTTTCAATGTTGAGGTTGTTGTTGTTTTTCAATGTTGAGGTTGTTGTTGAATTTGTTGGTGTTTTTCAATGTTGAGTTTGTTGTTATTTTTCAATGTTGAGGTTGTTGTTGAATTTGTTGGTGTTTTTCAATGTTGAGGTTGTTGTTGTTTTTCAATGTTGAGGTTGTTGTTGAATTTGTTGGTGTTTTTCAATGTTGAGGTTGTTGTTGTTTTTCAATCTTAGGTTGTTGTTGAATTTGTTGGTGTTTTTCAATGTTGAGGTTGTTGTTGAATTTGTTGGTGTTTTTCAATGATGAGGTTGTTGTTGTTTTTCAATGTTGAGGTTGTTGAATTTGTGGGTGTTTTTCAATGTTGAGTTTGTTGTTGAAGTTGTTGGTGTTTTTCAATGTTGAGGTTGTTGTTGAATTTGTTGGTGTTTTTCAATGTTGAGGTTGTTGTTATTTTTCAATGTTGAGGTTGTTGTTGAGTTTGTTGGTGTTTTTCAATGTTGAGGTTGTTGTTGAATTTGTTGGTGTTTTTCAATGTTGAGGTTGTTGTTGAATTTGTTGGTGTTTTTCAATGTTGAGGTTGTTGTTGTTTTTAAATGTTGAGGTTGTTGTTGAATTTGCTGGTGTTTTTTCAATTTTGAGGTTGTTGGTGTTGTTCAATGTTGAGGTTGATTTTTAATTTGAGGGTGTTTTTCAATGTCGAGGTTGTTGTTGAATTTGTTGGTGTTTTCCAATGTTGAGGTTGTTGTTGTTTTTCAATGTTGAGGTTGTTGTTGAATTTGTTGGTGTTTTTCAATGTTGAGATTGGTGTTGTTTTTCAATGTTGAGGTTGTTGTTGAATTTGTTGGTGTTTTTAAATGTTGAGGTTGTTGTTGAATTTGTTGGTGTTTTGCAATGTTGAGGTTGTTGTTGTTTTTCAATGTTGAGGTTGTTGTTGAATTTGTTGGTGTTTTTCAATGTTGAGGTTGTTGATGTTTTCCAATGTTGAGGTTGTTGTTGAATTTGTTGGTGTTTTTCAATGTTGAGGTTGTTGTTGAATTTGTTGGTGTTTTTCAATGTTGAGGTTGTTGTTATTTTTCAATGTTGAGGTTGTTGTTGAGTTTGTTGGTGTTTTTCAATGTTGAGGTTGTTGTTGAATTTGTTGGTGTTTTTCAATGTTGAGGTTGTTGTTGAATTTGTTGGTGTTTTTCAGTGTTGAGGTTGTTGTTGTTTTTCAATGTTGAGGTTGTTGTTGAATTTGTTGGTGTTTTTCAACGTTGAGGTTGTTGTTGAATTTGTTGGTGTTTTTCAATGTTGAGGTTATTGTTTTTCAATGTTGAGGTTGTTGTTGAATTTGTTGGTGTTTTTCAATGTTTAGGTTGTTGTTGAATTTGATGGTGTTTTTCAATTTCGAGGTTGTTGTTGAATATGTTGGTGTTTTTCAATGTTGAAGTTGTTGTTGAATTTGTTGGTGTTTTTCAATGTTGCGGTTGTTGTTGTTTTTCAATGCTGATGTTGTTGTTGAATTTGTTGGTGTTTTTCAATGTTGAGGTTGTTGTTGAATTTGTTGGTGTTTTTCAATGTTGAGGTTGTTGTTGTTTTTCAATGTTGAGGTTGTTGTTGAATTTGTTGGTGTTTTTCAATGTTGAGGTTGTTGTTGTTTTTCAATGTTGAGGTTGTTGTTGAATTTGTTGGTGTTTTTCAATGTTGAGTTTGTTGTTGTTTTTCAATGTTGAGGTTGTTGTTGAATTTGTTGGTGTTTTTCAATGTTGAGGTTGTTGTTGTTTTTCAATGTTAAGGTTGTTGTTGAATTTGTTGGTGTTTTTCAATGTTTAGTTTGTTGTTGTTTTTCAATGTTAAGGTTGTTGTTGAATTTGTTGGTGTTTTTCAATGTTGAGGTTGTTGTTGTTTTTCAATTTTGAGGTTGTTGTTGAATTTGTTGCTGTTTTTCAATGTTGAGGTTGTTGTTTTTCAAAGTTGAGGTTGTTGTTGAATTTGTTGGTGTTTTTCAATTTCGAGGTTGTTGTTGAATTTGTTGGTGTTTTTCAATGTTGAAGTTGTTGTTGAATTTGTTGGTGTTTTTCAATGTTGAGGTTGTTGTTGTTTTTCAATGTTGAGGTTGTTGTTGAATTTGTTGGTGTTTTTCAATGTTGAGGTTGTTGTTGTTTTTCAATGCTGAGGTTGTTGTTGAATTTGTTGGTGTTTTTCAATGTTGAAGTTGTTGTTGAATTTGTTGGTGTTTTTCAATGTTGAGGTTGTTGTTGTTTTTCAATGTTGAGGTTGTTATTGAATTTGTTTGTGTTTTTCAATGTTGAGATGGTTGTTGTTTTTCAATGTAGAGGTTGTTGTTGAATTTGTTGGTGTTTTTAAATGTTGAGGTTCTTGTTGAATTTGCTGGTGTTTTGCAATGTTGAGGTTGTTGTTGTTTTTCAATGTTGAGGTTGTTGTTGAATTTGTTGGTGTTTTTCAATGTTGAGGTTGTTGTTGTTTTTCAATGTTGAGGTTGTTGTTGTAATTGTTGGTGTTTTTCAATTTCGAGGTTGTTGTTGAATTTGTTGGTGTTTTTCAATGTTGAAGTTGTTGTTGAATTTGTTGGTGTTTTTCAATGTTGAGGTTGTTGTTGTTTTTCAATGTTGAGGTTGTTGTTGAATTTGTTGGTGTTTTTCAATGTTGAGGTTGTTGTTGAATTTGTTGGTGTTTTACAATGTTGAGGTTGTTGTTGTTTTTCAATGTTGAGGTTGTTGTTGAATTTGTTGGTGTTTTTCAATGTTTAGGTTGTTGTTGTTTTTCAATGTTGAGGTTGTTGTTGAATTTGTTGGTGATTTTCAACGTTGAGGTTGTTGTTGAATTTGTTGGTGTTTTTCAATGTTTAGGTTCTTGTTGTTTTTCAATGTTGAGGTTGTTGTTGAATTTGTTGGTGATTTTCAACGTTGAGGTTGTTGTTGAATTTGTTGGTGTTTTACAATGTTGAGGTTCTTGTTGTTTTTCAATGTTGAGGTTGATGTTGAATTTGTTGGTGTTTTTCAATGTTGAGTTTGTTGTTGTTTTTCAATGTTGAGGTTGTTGTTGAATTTGTTGGTGCTTTTCAATGTTGAGGTTTTGGTTGTTTTTCAATGTTGAGGTTGCTGTTGAATTTGTTGGTGCTTTTCAATGTTGAGATTGTTGTTGAATTTGTTGGTGTTTTTCAATGTTGAGGTTGTTGTTGTTTTTCAATGTTGAGGTTGTTGTTGAATTTGTTGGTTTTTTTCAATGTTGAGTTTGTTGTTGAATTTGTTGGTGTTTTTCAATTTCGAGGTTGTTGTTGAATTTGTTAGTGTTTTTCAATGTTGAGGTTGTTGTTGAATTTGTTGGTGTTTTTCAATGTTGAGGTTGTTGTTGAATTTGTTGGTGTTTTTCAATGTTGAGGTTGTTGTTGTTTTTCAATGTTGAGGTTGTTGTTGAATTTGTTGGTGTTTTTCAATGTTTAGTTTGTTGTTGTTTTTCAATGTTGAGGTTGTTGTTGAATTTGTTGGTGTTTTTCAATGTTGAGGTTGTTGTTGTTTTTCAATTTTGAGGTTGTTGTTGAATTTGTTGGTGTTTTTCAATGTTGAGGTTGTTGTTGTTTTTCAAAGTTGAGGTTGTTTTTGAATTTGTTGTTGTTTTTCAATTTCGAGGTTGTTGTTGAATTTGTTGGTGTTTTTCAATGTTGAAGTTGTTGTTGAATTTGTTGGTGTTTTTCAATGTTGAGGTTGTTGTTGTTTTTCAATGCTGAGGTTGTTGTTGAATTTGTTGGTGTTTTTCAATGTTGAAGTTGTTGTTTAATTTGTTGGTGTTTTTCAATGTTGAGGTTGTTGTTGTTTTTCAATGTTGAGGTTGTTGTTGAATTTGTTGGTGTTTTTCAATGTTGAGGTTGTTGTTGTTTTTCAATGTTGAGGTTGTTGTTGAATTTGTTGGTGTTTTTCAATTTCGAGGTTGTTGTTGAATTTGTTTGTGTTTTTCAATGTTGAGGTTGTTGTTGTTTTTCAATGTTGAGGTTATTGTTGAATTTGTTGGAGTTTTTCAATGTTGAGGTTGTTGTTGTTTTTCAATGTTGAGGTTGTTGTTGAATTTGTTGGTGTTTTTCAATGTTGAGTTTGTTGTTGTTTTTCAATGTTGAGGTTGTTGTTGAATTTGTTGGTGTTTTTCAATGTTGAGGTTGTTGTTGTTTTTCAATGCTGAGGTTGTTGTTGAATTTGTTGGTGTTTTTCAATGTTGAGGTTGTTGTTGTTTTTCAATGTTGAGGTTGTTGTTGAATTTGTTGGTGTTTTTCAATGTTGAGGTTGTTGTTGTTTTTCAATGTTGAGGTTGTTGTTGAATTTGTTGGTGTTTTTCAATTTCGAGGTTGTTGTTGAATTAGTTTGTGTTTTTCAATGTTGAGGTTGTTGTGGTTTTTCAATGTTGAGGTTATTGTTGAATTTGTTGGTGTTTTTCAATTTTGAGTTTGTTGTTGTTTTTCAATGTTGAGGTTGTTGTTGAATTTGTTGGTGTTTTTCAATGTTGGGGTTGTTGTTGTTTTTCAATGTTGAGGTTGTTGTTGAATTTGTTGGTGTTTTTCAATGTTGAGGTTGTTGTTGTTTTTCAATCTTGAGGTAGTTGTTGAATTTGTTGGTGTTTTTCAATGTTGAGGTTGTTGTTGAATTTGTTGGTGTTTTTCAATGATGAGGTTGTTGTTGTTTTTCAATGTTGAGGTTGTTGAATTTGTGGGTGTTTTTCAATGTTGAGTTTGTTGTTGAAGTTGATGGTGTTTTTCAATGTTGAGGTTGTTGTTGAATTTGTTGGTGTTTTTCAATGTTGAGGTTGTTGTTATTTTTCAATGTTGAGGTTGTTGTTGAGTTTGTTGGTGTTTTTCAATGTTGAGGTTGTTGTTGAATTTGTTGGTGTTTTTCAATGTTGAGGTTGTTGTTGAATTTGTTGGTGTTTTTCAATGTTGAGGTTGTTGTTGTTTTTAAATGTTGAGGTGGTTGTTGAATTTGCTGGTGTTTTTTCAATTTTGAGGTTGTTGGTGTTGTTCAATGTTGAGGTTGATTTTTAATTTGAGGGTGTTTTTCAATGTCGAGGTTGTTGTTGAATTTGTTGGTGTTTTTCAATGTTGAGGTTGTTGTTGTTTTTCAATGTTGAGGTTGTTGTTGAATTTGTTGGTGTTTTTCAATGTTGAGATTGGTGTTGTTTTTCAATGTTGAGGTTGTTGTTGAATTTGTTGGTGTTTTTAAATGTTGAGGTTGTTGTTGAATTTGTTGGTGTTTTGCAATGTTGAGGTTGTTGTTGTTTTTCAATGTTGAGGTTGTTGTTGAATTTGTTAGTGTTTTTCAATGTTGAGGTTCTTGATGTTTTCCAATGTTGAGGTTGTTGTTGAATTTGTTGGTGTTTTTCAATGTTGAGGTTGTTGTTGAATTTGTTGGAGTTTTTCAATGTTGAGGTTGTTGTTATTTTTCAATGTTGAGGTTGTTGTTGAGTTTGTTGGTGTTTTTCAATGTTGAAGTTGTTGTTGAATTTGCTGGTGTTTTTCAATGTTGAGGTTGTTGTTGAATTTGTTGGTGTTTTTCAATGTTGAGGTTGTTGTTGTTTTTCAATGTTGAGGTTGTTGTTGAATTTGTTGGTGTTTTTCAACGTTGAGGTTGTTGTTGAATTTGTTGGTGTTTTTCAATGTTGAGGTTACTGTTTTTCAATGTTGAGGTAGTTCTTGAATTTGTTGGTGTTTTTCAATGTTTAGGTTGTTGTTGAATTTGTTGGTGTTTTTCAATTTCGAGGTTGTTGTTGAATATGTTGGTGTTTTTCAATGTTGAAGTTGTTGTTGAATTTGTTGGTGTTTTTCAATGTTGCGGTTGTTGTTGTTTTTCAATGCTGAGGTTGTTGTTGAATTTGTTGGTGTTTTTCAATGTTGAGGTTGTTGTTGAATTTGTTGGTGTTTTTCAATGTTGAGGTTGTTGTTGTTTTTCAATGTTGAGGTTGTTGTTGAATTTGTTGGTGTTTTTCAATGTTGAGGTTGTTGTTGTTTTTCAATGCTGAGGTTGTTGTTGAATTTGTTGGTGTTTTTCAATGTTGAGGTTGTTGTTGAATTTGTTGGTGTTTTTCAATGTTGAGGTTGTTGTTGTTTTTCAATGTTGAGGTTGTTGTTGAATTTGTTGGTGTTTTTCAATGTTGAGGTTGTTGTTGTTTTTCAATCTTGAGGTTGTTGTTGAATTTGTTGGTGTTTTTCATTGTTGAGGTTGTTGTTGAATTTGTTGGTGTTTTTCAATGAAGAGGTTGTTGTTGTTTTTCAATGTTGAGGTTGTTGAATTTGTGGGTGTTTTTCAATCTTGAGTTTGTTGTTGAATTTGTTGGTGTTTTTCAATGTTGAGGTTGTTGTTGAATTTGTTGGTGTTTTTCAATGTTGAGGTTGTTGTTATTTTTCAATGTTGAGGTTGTTGTTGAGTTTGTTGGTGTTTTTCAATGTTGAGGTTGTTGTTGAATTTGTTGGTGTTTTTCAATGTTGAGGTTGTTGTTGAATTTGTTGGTGTTTTGCAATGTTGAGGTTGTTGTTGTTTTTCAATGTTGAGGTTGTTGTTGAATTTGTTGGTGTTTTTCAATGTTGAGGTTTTTGTTGTTTTTCAATGTTGAGGTTGTTGTTGTATTTGTTGGTGTTTTTCAATTTCGAGGTTGTTGTTGAATTTTTTGGTGTTTTTCAATGTTGAAGTTGTTGTTGAATTTGTCGGTGTTTTTCAATGTTGAGGTCGTTGTTGTTTTTCAATGTTGAGGTTGTTGTTGAATTTGTGGGTGTTTTTCAATGTTGAGGTTGTTGTTGTTTTTCAATGCTGAGGTTGTTGTTGAATTTGTTCGTGTTTTTCAATGTTGAGGTTTTTGTTGAATTTGTTGGTGTTTTTCAATGTTGAGGTTGTTGTTGTTTTTCAATGTTGAGGTTGTTGTTGAATTTGTTGGTGTTTTTCAATGTTGAGGTTGTTGATGTTTTCCAATGTTGAGGTTGTTGTTGAATTTGTTGGTGTTTTTCAATGTTGAGGTTGTTGTTGAATTTGTTGGTGTTTTTCAATGTTGAGGTTGTTGTTATTTTTCAATGTTGAGGTTGTTGTTGAGTTTGTTGGTGTTTTTCAATGTTGAGGTTGTTGTTGAATTTGTTGGTGTTTTTCAATGTAGAGGTTGTTGTTGAATTTGTTGGTGTTTTTCAATGTTGAGGTTGGTGTTGTTTTTCAATGTTGAGGTTGTTGTTGAATTTGTTGGTGTTTTTCAACGTTGAGGTTGTTGTTGAATTTGTTGGTGTTATTTAATGTTGAGGTTGTTGTTGTTTATCAATGTTGAGGTTGTTGTTGAATTTGTTGGTGTTTTTCAATTTCGAGGTTGTTGTTGAATTTGTTTGTGTTTTTCAATGTTGAGGTTGTTGTTGTTTTTCAATGTTGAGGTTATTGTTGAATTTGTTGGAGTTTTTCAATGTTGAGGTTGTTGTTGTTTTTCAATGTTGAGGTTGTTGTTGAATTTGTTGGTGTTTTTCAATGTTGAGGTTGTTGTTGTTTTTCAATGTAGAGGTTGTTGTTGAATTTGTTGTTGTTTTTCAATGTTGAGGTTTTTGTTGTTTTTCAATCTTGAGGTTGTTGTTGAATTTGTTGGTGTTTTTCAATGTTGAGGTTGTTGTTGAATTTGTTGGTGTTTTTCAATGATGAGGTTGTTGTTGTTTTTCAATGTTGAGGTTGTTGAATTTGTGGGTGTTTTTCAATGTTGAGTTTGTTGTTGAAGTTGTTGGAGTTTTTCAATGTTGAGGTTGTTGTTGAATTTGTTGGTGTTTTTCAATGTTGAGGTTGTTGTTATTTTTCAATGTTGAGGTTGTTGTTGAGTTTGTTGGTGTTTTTCAATGTTGAGGTTGTTGTTGAATTTGTTGGTGTTTTTCAATGTTGAGGTTGTTGTTGAATTTGTTGGTGTTTTTCAATGTTGAGGTTGTTGTTGTTTTTAAATGTTGAGGTTGTTGTTGAATTTGCTGGTGTTTTTTCAATTTTGAGGTTGTTGGTGTTGTTCAATGTTGAGGTTGATTTTTAATTTGAGGGTGTTTTTCAATGTCGAGGTTGTTGTTGAATTTGTTGGTGTTTTTCAATGTTGAGGTTGTTGTTGAATTTGTTGGTGTTTTTCAATGTTGAGGTTGTTGTTGAATTTGTTGGTGTTTTTCAATGTTGAGGTTGTTGTTGTTTTTCAATGTTGAGGTTGTTGTTGAATTTGTTGGTGTTTTTCAACGTTGAGGTTGTTGTTGAATTTGTTGGTGTTATTTAATGTTGAGGTTGTTGTTGTTTATCAATGTTGAGGTTGTTGTTGAATTTGTTGGTGTTTTTCAATTTCGAGGTTGTTGTTGAATTTGTTTGTGTTTTTCAATGTTGAGGTTGTTGTTGTTTTTCAATGTTGAGGTTATTGTTGAATTTGTTGGAGTTTTTCAATGTTGAGGTTGTTGTTGTTTTTCAATGTTGAGGTTGTTGTTGAATTTGTTGGTGTTTTTCAATGTTGAGGTTGTTGTTGTTTTTCAATGTTGAGGTTGTTGTTGAATTTGTTGGTGTTTTTCAATGTTGAGGTTTTTGTTGTTTTTCAATCTTGAGGTTGTTGCTGAATTTGTTGGTGTTTTTCAATGTTGAGGTTGTTGTTGAATTTGTTGGTGTTTTTCAATGATGAGGTTGTTGTTGTTTTTCAATGTTGAGGTTGTTGAATTTGTGGGTGTTTTTCAATGTTGAGTTTGTTGTTGAAGTTGTTGGTGTTTTTCAATGTTGAGGTTGTTGTTGAATTTGTTGGTGTTTTTCAATGTTGAGGTTGTTGTTATTTTTCAATGTTGAGGTTGTTGTTGAGTTTGTTGGTGTTTTTCAATGTTGAGGTTGTTGTTGAATTTGTTGGTGTTTTTCAATGTTGAGGTTGTTGTTGAATTTGTTGGTGTTTTTCAATGTTGAGGTTGTTGTTGTTTTTAAATGTTGAGGTTGTTGTTGAATTTGCTGGTGTTTTTTCAATTTTGAGGTTGTTGGTGTTGTTCAATGTTGAGGTTGATTTTTAATTTGAGGGTGTTTTTCAATGTCGAGGTTGTTGTTGAATTTGTTGGTGTTTTTCAATGTTGAGGTTGTTGTTGTTTTTCAATGTTGAGGTTGTTGTTGAATTTGTTGGTGTTTTTCAATGTTGAGATTGGTGTTGTTTTTCAATGTTGAGGTTGTTGTTGAATTTGTTGGTGTTTTTAAATGTTGAGGTTGTTGTTGAATTTGTTGGTGTTTTGCAATGTTGAGGTTGTTGTTGTTTTTCAATGTTGAGGTTGTTGTTGAATTTGTTGGTGTTTTTCAATGTTGAGGTTGTTGTTGAATTTGTTGGTGTTTTTCAATGTTGAGGTTGTTGTTGAATTTGTTGGTGTTTTTCAATGTTGAGGTTGTTGTTATTTTTCAATGTTGAGGTTGTTGTTGTTTTTCAATCTTGAGGTTGTTGTTGAATTTGTTGGTGTTTTTCAATGTTGAGTTTGTTGTTGAATTTGTTGGTGTTTTTCAATGATGAGGTTGTTGTTGTTTTTCAATGTTGAGGTTGTTGAATTTGTGGGTGTTTTTCAATCATGAGTTTGTTGTTGAATTTGTTGGTGTTTTTCAATGTTGAGGTTGTTGTTGAATTTGTTGGTGTTTTTCAATGTCGAGGTTGTTGTTATTTTTCAATGTTGAGGTTGTTGTTGAATTTGTTGGTGTTTTTCAATGTTGAGGTTGTTGTTGAATTTGTTGGTGTTTTTCAATGTTGAGGTTGTTGTTGAATTTGTTGGTATTTTTCAATGTTGAGGTTGTTTTTTTTTTAAATGTTGAGGTTGTTGTTGAATTTGCTGGTGTATTTTCAATTTTGAGGTTGTTGGTGTTGTTCAATGTTGAGGTTGATTTTTAATTTGAGGGTGTCTTTCAATGTCGAGGTTGTTGTTGAATTTGTTGGTGTTTTTCAATGTTGAGGTTGTTGTTGTTTTTCAATGTTGAGGTTGTTGTTGAATTTGTTGGCGTTTTTCAATGTTGAGATTGTTGTTGTTTTTCAATGTTGAGGTTGTTGTTGAACTTGTTGGTGTTTTTAAATGTTGAGGTTGTTGTTGAATTTGTTGGTGTTTTGCAATGTTGAGGTTGTTGTTGATTTTCAATGTTGTGGTTGTTGTTGAATTTGTTGGTGTTTTTCAATGTTGAGGTTTTTGTTGTTTTTCAATGCTGAGGTTGTTGTTGTATTTGTTGGTGTTTTTCAATTTCGAGGTTGTTGTTGAATTTGTTGGTGTTTTTCAATGTTGAGGTTTTTGTTGTTTTTCAATCTTGAGGTTGTTGTTGAATTTGTTGGTGTTTTTCAATGTTGAGGTTGTTGTTGAATTTGTTGGTGTTTTTCAATGATGAGGTTGTTGTTGTTTTTCAATGTTGAGGTTGTTGAATTTGTGGGTGTTTTTCAATGTTGAGTTTGTTGTTGAAGTTGTTGGTGTTTTTCAATGTTGAGGTTGTTGTTGAATTTGTTGGTGTTTTTCAATGTTGAGGTTGTTGTTATTTTTCAATGTTGAGGTTGTTGTTGAGTTTGTTGGTGTTTTTCAATGTTGAGGTTGTTGTTGAATTTGTTGGTGTTTTTCAATATTGAGGTTGTTGTTGAATTTGTTGGTGTTTTTCAATGTTGAGGTTGTTGTTGTTTTTAAATGTTGAGGTTGTTGTTGAATTTGCTGGTGTTTTTTCAATTTTGAGGTTGTTGGTGTTGTTCAATGTTGAGGTTGATTTTTAATTTGAGGGTGTTTTTCAATGTCGAGGTTGTTGTTGAATTTGTTGGTGTTTTTCAATGTTGAGGTTGTTGTTGTTTTTCAATGTTGAGGTTGTTGTTGAATTTGTTGGTGTTTTTCAATGTTGAGATTGGTGTTGTTTTTCAATGTTGAGGTTGTTGTTGAATTTGTTGGTGTTTTTAAATGTTGAGGTTGTTGTTGAATTTGTTGGTGTTTTGCAATGTTGAGGTTGTTGTTGTTTTTCAATGTTGAGGTTGTTGTTGAATTTGTTGGTGTTTTTCAATGTTGAGGTTGTTGATGTTTTCCAATGTTGAGGTTGTTGTTGAATTTGTTGGTGTTTTTTAATGTTGAGGTTGTTGTTGAATTTGTTGTTGTTTTTCAATGTTGAGGTTGTTGTTATTTTTCAATGTTGAGGTTGTTGTTGTTTTTCAATCTTGAGGTTGTTGTTGAATTTGTTGGTGTTTTTCAATGTTGAGTTTGTTGTTGAATTTGTTGGTGTTTTTCAATGATGAGGTTGTTGTTGTTTTTCAATGTTGAGGTTGTTGAATTTGTGGGTGTTTTTCAATCATGAGTTTGTTGTTGAATTTGTTGGTGTTTTTCAATGTTGAGGTTGTTGTTGAATTTGTTGGTGTTTTTCAATGTCGAGGTTGTTGTTATTTTTCAATGTTGAGGTTGTTGTTGAATTTGTTGGTGTTTTTCAATGTTGAGGTTGTTGTTGAATTTGTTGGTGTTTTTCAATGTTGAGGTTGTTGTTGAATTTGTTGGTATTTTTCAATGTTGAGGTTGTTTTTTTTTTAAATGTTGAGGTTGTTGTTGAATTTGCTGGTGTATTTTCAATTTTGAGGTTGTTGGTGTTGTTCAATGTTGAGGTTGATTTTTAATTTGAGGGTGTCTTTCAATGTCGAGGTTGTTGTTGAATTTGTTGGTGTTTTTCAATGTTGAGGTTGTTGTTGTTTTTCAATGTTGAGGTTGTTGTTGAATTTGTTGGCGTTTTTCAATGTTGAGATTGTTGCTGTTTTTCAATGTTGAGGTTGTTGTTGAACTTGTTGGTGTTTTTAAATGTTGAGGTTGTTGTTGAATTTGTTGGTGTTTTGCAATGTTGAGGTTGTTGTTGATTTTCAATGTTGAGGTTGTTGTTGAATTTGTTGGTGTTTTTCAATGTTGAGGTTTTTGTTGTTTTTCAATGTTGAGGTTGTTGTTGTATTTGTTGGTGTTTTTCAATTTCGAGGTTGTTGTTGAATTTGTTGGTGTTTTTCAATGTTGAAGTTGTTGTTGAATTTGTCGGTGTTTTTCAATGTTGAGGTTGTTGTTGATTTCAATGTTGAGGTTGTTGTTGAATTTGTTGGTGTATTTCAATGTTGAGGTTGTTGTTGTTTTTCAATGCTGAGGTTGTTGTTGAATTTGTTGGTGTTTTTCAATGTTGAGGTTGTTGTTGAATTTGTTGGTGTTATTCAATGTTGAGGTTGTTGTTGTTTTTCAATGTTGAGGTTGTTGTTGAATTTGTTGGTGTTTTTCAATGTTGAGGTTGTTGATGTTTTCCAATGTTGAGGTTGTTGTTGAATTTGTTGGTGTTTTTCAATGTTGAGGTTGTTGTTGAATTTGTTGGTGTTTTTCAATGTTGAGGTTGTTGTTGTTTTTAAATGTTGAGGTTGTTGTTGAATTTGCTGGTGTTTTTTCAATTTTGAGGTTGTTGGTGTTGTTCAATGTTGAGGTTGATTTTTAATTTGAGGGTGTTTTTCAATGTCGAGGTTGTTGTTGAATTTGTTGGTGTTTTTCAATGTTGAGGTTGTTGTTGAATTTGTTGGTGTTTTTCAATGTTGAGGTTGTTGTTGAATTTGTTGGTGTTTTTCAATGTTGAGGTTGTTGTTGTTTTTCAATGTTGAGGTTGTTGTTGAATTTGTTGGTGTTTTTCAACGTTGAGGTTGTTGTTGAATTTGTTGGTGTTATTTAATGTTGAGGTTGTTGTTGTTTATCAATGTTGAGGTTGTTGTTGAATTTGTTGGTGTTTTTCAATTTCGAGGTTGTTGTTGAATTTGTTTGTGTTTTTCAATGTTGAGGTTGTTGTTGTTTTTCAATGTTGAGGTTATTGTTGAATTTGTTGGAGTTTTTCAATGTTGAGGTTGTTGTTGTTTTTCAATGTTGAGGTTGTTGTTGAATTTGTTGGTGTTTTTCAATGTTGAGGTTGTTGTTGTTTTTCAATGTTGAGGTTGTTGTTGAATTTGTTGGTGTTTTTCAATGTTGAGGTTTTTGTTGTTTTTCAATCTTGAGGTTGTTGCTGAATTTGTTGGTGTTTTTCAATGTTGAGGTTGTTGTTGAATTTGTTGGTGTTTTTCAATGATGAGGTTGTTGTTGTTTTTCAATGTTGAGGTTGTTGAATTTGTGGGTGTTTTTCAATGTTGAGTTTGTTGTTGAAGTTGTTGGTGTTTTTCAATGTTGAGGTTGTTGTTGAATTTGTTGGTGTTTTTCAATGTTGAGGTTGTTGTTATTTTTCAATGTTGAGGTTGTTGTTGAGTTTGTTGGTGTTTTTCAATGTTGAGGTTGTTGTTGAATTTGTTGGTGTTTTTCAATGTTGAGGTTGTTGTTGAATTTGTTGGTGTTTTTCAATGTTGAGGTTGTTGTTGTTTTTAAATGTTGAGGTTGTTGTTGAATTTGCTGGTGTTTTTTCAATTTTGAGGTTGTTGGTGTTGTTCAATGTTGAGGTTGATTTTTAATTTGAGGGTGTTTTTCAATGTCGAGGTTGTTGTTGAATTTGTTGGTGTTTTTCAATGTTGAGGTTGTTGTTGTTTTTCAATGTTGAGGTTGTTGTTGAATTTGTTGGTGTTTTTCAATGTTGAGATTGGTGTTGTTTTTCAATGTTGAGGTTGTTGTTGAATTTGTTGGTGTTTTTAAATGTTGAGGTTGTTGTTGAATTTGTTGGTGTTTTGCAATGTTGAGGTTGTTGTTGTTTTTCAATGTTGAGGTTGTTGTTGAATTTGTTGGTGTTTTTCAATGTTGAGGTTGTTGTTGAATTTGTTGGTGTTTTTCAATGTTGAGGTTGTTGTTGAATTTGTTGGTGTTTTTCAATGTTGAGGTTGTTGTTATTTTTCAATGTTGAGGTTGTTGTTGTTTTTCAATCTTGAGGTTGTTGTTGAATTTGTTGGTGTTTTTCAATGTTGAGTTTGTTGTTGAATTTGTTGGTGTTTTTCAATGATGAGGTTGTTGTTGTTTTTCAATGTTGAGGTTGTTGAATTTGTGGGTGTTTTTCAATCATGAGTTTGTTGTTGAATTTGTTGGTGTTTTTCAATGTTGAGGTTGTTGTTGAATTTGTTGGTGTTTTTCAATGTCGAGGTTGTTGTTATTTTTCAATGTTGAGGTTGTTGTTGAATTTGTTGGTGTTTTTCAATGTTGAGGTTGTTGTTGAATTTGTTGGTGTTTTTCAATGTTGAGGTTGTTGTTGAATTTGTTGGTATTTTTCAATGTTGAGGTTGTTTTTTTTTTTAAATGTTGAGGTTGTTGTTGAATTTGCTGGTGTATTTTCAATTTTGAGGTTGTTGGTGTTGTTCAATGTTGAGGTTGATTTTTAATTTGAGGGTGTCTTTCAATGTCGAGGTTGTTGTTGAATTTGTTGGTGTTTTTCAATGTTGAGGTTGTTGTTGTTTTTCAATGTTGAGGTTGTTGTTGAATTTGTTGGCGTTTTTCAATGTTGAGATTGTTGTTGTTTTTCAATGTTGAGGTTGTTGTTGAACTTGTTGGTGTTTTTAAATGTTGAGGTTGTTGTTGAATTTGTTGGTGTTTTGCAATGTTGAGGTTGTTGTTGATTTTCAATGTTGTGGTTGTTGTTGAATTTGTTGGTGTTTTTCAATGTTGAGGTTTTTGTTGTTTTTCAATGCTGAGGTTGTTGTTGTATTTGTTGGTGTTTTTCAATTTCGAGGTTGTTGTTGAATTTGTTGGTGTTTTTCAATGTTGAGGTTTTTGTTGTTTTTCAATCTTGAGGTTGTTGTTGAATTTGTTGGTGTTTTTCAATGTTGAGGTTGTTGTTGAATTTGTTGGTGTTTTTCAATGATGAGGTTGTTGTTGTTTTTCAATGTTGAGGTTGTTGAATTTGTGGGTGTTTTTCAATGTTGAGTTTGTTGTTGAAGTTGTTGGTGTTTTTCAATGTTGAGGTTGTTGTTGAATTTGTTGGTGTTTTTCAATGTTGAGGTTGTTGTTATTTTTCAATGTTGAGGTTGTTGTTGAGTTTGTTGGTGTTTTTCAATGTTGAGGTTGTTGTTGAATTTGTTGGTGTTTTTCAATATTGAGGTTGTTGTTGAATTTGTTGGTGTTTTTCAATGTTGAGGTTGTTGTTGTTTTTAAATGTTGAGGTTGTTGTTGAATTTGCTGGTGTTTTTTCAATTTTGAGGTTGTTGGTGTTGTTCAATGTTGAGGTTGATTTTTAATTTGAGGGTGTTTTTCAATGTCGAGGTTGTTGTTGAATTTGTTGGTGTTTTTCAATGTTGAGGTTGTTGTTGTTTTTCAATGTTGAGGTTGTTGTTGAATTTGTTGGTGTTTTTCAATGTTGAGATTGGTGTTGTTTTTCAATGTTGAGGTTGTTGTTGAATTTGTTGGTGTTTTTAAATGTTGAGGTTGTTGTTGAATTTGTTGGTGTTTTGCAATGTTGAGGTTGTTGTTGTTTTTCAATGTTGAGGTTGTTGTTGAATTTGTTGGTGTTTTTCAATGTTGAGGTTGTTGATGTTTTCCAATGTTGAGGTTGTTGTTGAATTTGTTGGTGTTTTTTAATGTTGAGGTTGTTGTTGAATTTGTTGTTGTTTTTCAATGTTGAGGTTGTTGTTATTTTTCAATGTTGAGGTTGTTGTTGTTTTTCAATCTTGAGGTTGTTGTTGAATTTGTTGGTGTTTTTCAATGTTGAGTTTGTTGTTGAATTTGTTGGTGTTTTTCAATGATGAGGTTGTTGTTGTTTTTCAATGTTGAGGTTGTTGAATTTGTGGGTGTTTTTCAATCATGAGTTTGTTGTTGAATTTGTTGGTGTTTTTCAATGTTGAGGTTGTTGTTGAATTTGTTGGTGTTTTTCAATGTCGAGGTTGTTGTTATTTTTCAATGTTGAGGTTGTTGTTGAATTTGTTGGTGTTTTTCAATGTTGAGGTTGTTGTTGAATTTGTTGGTGTTTTTCAATGTTGAGGTTGTTGTTGAATTTGTTGGTATTTTTCAATGTTGAGGTTGTTTTTTTTTTAAATGTTGAGGTTGTTGTTGAATTTGCTGGTGTATTTTCAATTTTGAGGTTGTTGGTGTTGTTCAATGTTGAGGTTGATTTTTAATTTGAGGGTGTCTTTCAATGTCGAGGTTGTTGTTGAATTTGTTGGTGTTTTTCAATGTTGAGGTTGTTGTTGTTTTTCAATGTTGAGGTTGTTGTTGAATTTGTTGGCGTTTTTCAATGTTGAGATTGTTGTTGTTTTTCAATGTTGAGGTTGTTGTTGAACTTGTTGGTGTTTTTAAATGTTGAGGTTGTTGTTGAATTTGTTGGTGTTTTGCAATGTTGAGGTTGTTGTTGATTTTCAATGTTGAGGTTGTTGTTGAATTTGTTGGTGTTTTTCAATGTTGAGGTTTTTGTTGTTTTTCAATGTTGAGGTTGTTGTTGTATTTGTTGGTGTTTTTCAATTTCGAGGTTGTTGTTGAATTTGTTGGTGTTTTTCAATGTTGAAGTTGTTGTTGAATTTGTCGGTGTTTTTCAATGTTGAGGTTGTTGTTGATTTCAATGTTGAGGTTGTTGTTGAATTTGTTGGTGTATTTCAATGTTGAGGTTGTTGTTGTTTTTCAATGCTGAGGTTGTTGTTGAATTTGTTGGTGTTTTTCAATGTTGAGGTTGTTGTTGAATTTGTTGGTGTTATTCAATGTTGAGGTTGTTGTTGTTTTTCAATGTTGAGGTTGTTGTTGAATTTGTTGGTGTTTTTCAATGTTGAGGTTGTTGATGTTTTCCAATGTTGAGGTTGTTGTTGAATTTGTTAGTGTTTTTCAATGTTGAGGTTGTTGTTATTTTTCAATGTTGAGGTTGTTGTTGAGTTTGTTGGTGTTTTTCAATGTTGAGGTTGTTGTTGAATTTGTTGGTGTTTTTCAATGTTGAGGTTGTTGTTGAATTTGTTGGTGTTTTTCAATGTTGAGGTTGTTGTTGTTTTTCAATGTTGAGGTTGTTGAATTTGTTGGTGTTTTTCAACCTTGAGGTTGTTGTTGAATTTGTTGTTGTTTTTCAATGTTGAGGTTGTTGTTGTTTTTCAATGTTGAGGTTGTTGTTGAATTTGTTGGTGTTTTTCAATGTTTAGGTTGTTGTTGAATTTGTTGGTGTTTTTCAATGTTGAAGTTGTTGTTGAATTAGTTGGTGTTTTTCAATGTTGAGGTTGTTGTTGAATTTGTTAGTGTTTTTCAATGTTGAGGTTGTTGTTGTTTTTCAATGTTGAGGTTGTTGTTGAATTTGTTGGTGTTTTTCAATGTTGAGGTTGATGTTGTTTTTCAATGCTGAGGTTGTTGTTGAATTTGTTGGTGTTTTTCAATGTTGAGGTTGTTGTTGAATTTGTTGGTGTTTTTCAATGTTGAGGTTGTTGTTGTTTTTCAATGTTGAGGTTGTTGTTGAATTTGTTGGTGTTTTTCAATGTTGAGTTTGTTGTTGAATTTGTTAGTGTTTTTCAATGTTGAGGTTGTTGTGGAACTTGTTGGTGTTTTTCAATGTTGAGGTTGTTGTTATTTTTCAATGTTGAGGTTGTTGTTGAGTTTGTGGGTGTTTTTCAATGTTGAGGTTGTTGTTGAATTTGTTGGTGTTTTTCAATGTTGAAGTTGTTGTTGAATTTGTCGGTGTTTTTCAATGATGAGGTTGTTGTTGTTTTTCAATGTTGAGGTTGTTGTTGAATTTGTTGGTGTTTTTCAATGTTGAGGTTGTTGTTGTTTTTCAATGCTGAGGTTGTTGTTGAATTTGTTGGTGTTTTTCAATGTTGAGGTTGTTGTTGAATTTGTTGGTGTTTTTCAATGTTGAGGTTGTTGTTGTTTTTCAATGTTGAGGTTGTTGTTGAATTTGTTTGTGTTTTTCAATGTTGAGGTTGTTGATGTTTTCCAATGTTGAGGTTGTTGTTGAATTTGTTAGTGTTTTTCAATGTTGAGGTTGTTGTGGAATTTGTTGGTGTTTTTCAATGTTGAGGTTGTTGTTATTTTTCAATGTAGAGGTTGTTGTTGAGTTTGTTGGTGTTTTTCAATGTTGAGGTTGTTGTTGAATTTGTTGGTGTTTTTCAATGTTGAGGTTGTTGTTGAATTTGTTGGTGTTTTTCAATGTTGAGGTTGTTGTTGTTTTTCAATGTTGAGGTTGTTGTTGAATTTGTTGGTGTTTTTCAACGTTGAGGTTGTTGTTGAATTTGTTGTTGTTTTTCAATGTTGAGGTTGTTGTTGTTTTTCAATGTTGAGGTTGTTGTTGAATTTGTTGGTGTTTTTCAATGTTGAGGTTGTTGTTGAATTTGTTGGTGTTTTTCAATGTTGAGGTTGTTGTTGTTTTTCAATGTTGAGGTTGTCGTTGAATTTGTTGGTGTTTTTCAATGTTGAGGTTGTTGATGTTTTCCAATGTTGAGGTTGTTGTTGAATTTGTTAGTGTTTTCCAATGTTGAGGTTGTTGTTATTTTTCAATGTTGAGGTTGTTGTTGAGTTTGTTGGTGTTTTTCAATGTTGAGGTTGTTGTTGAATTTGTTGGTGTTTTTCAATGTTGAGGTTGTTGTTGAATTTGTTGGTGTTTTTCAATGTTGAGGTTGTTGTTGTTTTTCAATGTTGAGGTTGTTGTTGAATTTGTTGGTGTTTTTCAACGTTGAGGTT
Organism: Isurus oxyrinchus; assembly: GCA_026770705.1. Taxonomy (NCBI): domain Eukaryota; kingdom Metazoa; phylum Chordata; class Chondrichthyes; order Lamniformes; family Lamnidae; genus Isurus; species Isurus oxyrinchus. The sequence goes on from JANJGN010001772.1 coordinate 83,448, forward strand.
GTTGTTGAATTTGTTGTTGTTTTTCAATGTTGAGGTTGTTGTTTTTCAATGTTGAGGTTGTTGTTGAATTTGTTGGTGTTTTTCAACGTTGAGGTTGTTGTTGAATTTGTTGGTGTTATTTAATGTTGAGGTTGTTGTTGTTTATCAATGTTGAGGTTGTTGTTGAATTTGTTGGTGTTTTTCAATTTCGAGGTTGTTGTTGAATTTGTTTGTGTTTTTCAATGTTGAGGTTGTTGTTGTTTTTCAATGTTGAGGTTATTGTTGAATTTGTTGGAGTTTTTCAATGTTGAGGTTGTTGTTGTTTTTCAATGTTGAGGTTGGTGTTGAATTTGTTGGTGTTTTTCAATGTTGAGGTTGTTGTTGTTTTTCAATGTTGAGGTTGTTGTTGAATTTGTTGTTGTTTTTCAATGTTGAGGTTTTTGTTGTTTTTCAATCTTGAGGTTGTTGTTGAATTTGTTGGTGTTTTTCAATGTTGAGGTTGTTGTTGAATTTGTTGGTGTTTTTCAATGATGAGGTTGTTGTTGTTTTTCAATGTTGAGGTTGTTGAATTTGTGGGTGTTTTTCAATGTTGAGTTTGTTGTTGAAGTTGTTGGTGTTTTTCAATGTTGAGGTTGTTGTTGAATTTGTTGGTGTTTTTCAATGTTGAGGTTGTTGTTATTTTTCAAAGTTGAGGTTGTTGTTGAGTTTGTTGGTGTTTTTCAATGTTGAGGTTGTTGTTGAATTTGTTGGTGTTTTTCAATGTTGAGGTTGTTGTTGAATTTGTTGGTGTTTTTCAATGTTGAGGTTGTTGTTGTTTTTAAATGTTGAGGTTGTTGTTGAATTTGCTGGTGTTTTTTCAATTTTGAGGTTGTTGGTGTTGTTCAATGTTGAGGTTGATTTTTAATTTGAGGGTGTTTTTCAATGTCGAGGTTGTTGTTGAATTTGTTGGTGTTTTTCAATGTTGAGGTTGTTGTTGAATTTGTTGGTGTTTTTCAATGTTGAGGTTGTTGTTGAATTTGTTGGTGTTTTTCAATGTTGAGGTTGTTGTTGTTTTTCAATGTTGAGGTTGTTGTTGAATTTGTTGGTGTTTTTCAATGTTGAGGTTGTTGTTGTTTTTAAATGTTGAGGTTGTTGTTGAATTTGCTGGTGTTTTTTCAATTTTGAGGTTGTTGGTGTTGTTCAATGTTGAGGTTGATTTTTAATTTGAGGGTGTTTTTCAATGTCGAGGTTGTTGTTGAATTTGTTGGTGTTTTTCAATGTTGAGGTTGTTGTTGTTTTTCAATGTTGAGGTTGTTGTTGAATTTGTTGGTGTTTTTCAATGTTGAGATTGGTGTTGTTTTTCAATGTTGAGGTTGTTGTTGAATTTGTTGGTGTTTTTAAATGTTGAGGTTGTTGTTGAATTTGTTGGTGTTTTGCAATGTTGAGGTTGTTGTTGTTTTTCAATGTTGAGGTTGTTGTTGAATTTGTTGGTGTTTTTCAATGTTGAGGTTGTTGTTGAATTTGTTGGTGTTTTTCAATGTTGAGGTTGTTGTTGAATTTGTTGGTGTTTTTCAATGTTGCGTTTGTTGTTGAATTTGTTGGTGTTTTTCAATGATGAGGTTGTTGTTGTTTTTCAATGTTGAGGTTGTTGAATTTGTGGGTGTTTTTCAATCATGAGTTTGTTGTTGAATTTGTTGGTGTTTTTCAATGTTGAGGTTGTTGTTGAATTTGTTGGTGTTTTTCAATGTCGAGGTTGTTGTTATTTTTCAATGTTGAGGTTGTTGTTGAATTTGTTGGTGTTTTTCAATGTTGAGGTTGTTGTTGAATTTGTTGGTGTTTTTCAATGTTGAGGTTGTTGTTGAATTTGTTGGTATTTTTCAATGTTGAGGTTGTTTTTTTTTTTAAATGTTGAGGTTGTTGTTGAATTTGCTGGTGTATTTTCAATTTTGAGGTTGTTGGTGTTGTTCAATGTTGAGGTTGATTTTTAATTTGAGGGTGTCTTTCAATGTCGAGGTTGTTGTTGAATTTGTTGGTGTTTTTCAATGTTGAGGTTGTTGTTGTTTTTCAATGTTGAGGTTGTTGTTGAATTTGTTGGCGTTTTTCAATGTTGAGATTGTTGTTGTTTTCCAATGTTGAGGTTGTTGTTGAACTTGTTGGTGTTTTTAAATGTTGAGGTTGTTGTTGAATTTGTTGGTGTTTTGCAATGTTGAGGTTGTTGTTGATTTTCAATGTTGTGGTTGTTGTTGAATTTGTTGGTGTTTTTCAATGTTGAGGTTTTTGTTGTTTTTCAATGCTGAGGTTGTTGTTGTATTTGTTGGTGTTTTTCAATTTCGAGGTTGTTGTTGAATTTGTTGGTGTTTTTCAATGTTGAGGTTTTTGTTGTTTTTCAATCTTGAGGTTGTTGTTGAATTTGTTGGTGTTTTTCAATGTTGAGGTTGTTGTTGAATTTGTTGGTGTTTTTCAATGATGAGGTTGTTGTTGTTTTTCAATGTTGAGGTTGTTGAATTTGTGGGTGTTTTTCAATGTTGAGTTTGTTGTTGAAGTTGTTGGTGTTTTTCAATGTTGAGGTTGTTGTTGAATTTGTTGGTGTTTTTCAATGTTGAGGTTGTTGTTATTTTTCAATGTTGAGGTTGTTGTTGAGTTTGTTGGTGTTTTTCAATGTTGAGGTTGTTGTTGAATTTGTTGGTGTTTTTCAATGTTGAGGTTGTTGTTGAATTTGTTGGTGTTTTTCAATGTTGAGGTTGTTGTTGTTTTTAAATGTTGAGGTTGTTGTTGAATTTGCTGGTGTTTTTTCAATTTTGAGGTTGTTGGTGTTGTTCAATGTTGAGGTTGATTTTTAATTTGAGGGTGTTTTTCAATGTCGAGGTTGTTGTTGAATTTGTTGGTGTTTTTCAATGTTGAGGTTGTTGTTGTTTTTCAATGTTGAGGTTGTTGTTGAATTTGTTGGTGTTTTTCAATGTTGAGATTGGTGTTGTTTTTCAATGTTGAGGTTGTTGTTGAATTTGTTGGTGTTTTTAAATGTTGAGGTTGTTGTTGAATTTGTTGGTGTTTTGCAATGTTGAGGTTGTTGTTGTTTTTCAATGTTGAGGTTGTTGTTGAATTTGTTGGTGTTTTTCAATGTTGAGGTTGTTGATGTTTTCCAATGTTGAGGTTGTTGTTGAATTTGTTGGTGTTTTTCAATGTTGAGGTTGTTGTTGAATTTGTTGTTGTTTTTCAATGTTGAGGTTGTTGTTATTTTTCAATGTTGAGGTTGTTGTTGTTTTTCAATCTTGAGGTTGTTGTTGAATTTGTTGGTGTTTTTCAATGTTGAGTTTGTTGTTGAATTTGTTGGTGTTTTTCAATGATGAGGTTGTTGTTGTTTTTCAATGTTGAGGTTGTTGAATTTGTGGGTGTTTTTCAATCATGAGTTTGTTGTTGAATTTGTTGGTGTTTTTCAATGTTGAGGTTGTTGTTGAATTTGTTGGTGTTTTTCAATGTCGAGGTTGTTGTTATTTTTCAATGTTGAGGTTGTTGTTGAATTTGTTGGTGTTTTTCAATGTTGAGGTTGTTGTTGAATTTGTTGGTGTTTTTCAATGTTGAGGTTGTTGTTGAATTTGTTGGTATTTTTCAATGTTGAGGTTGTTTTTTTTTTTAAATGTTGAGGTTGTTGTTGAATTTGCTGGTGTATTTTCAATTTTGAGGTTGTTGGTGTTGTTCAATGTTGAGGTTGATTTTTAATTTGAGGGTGTCTTTCAATGTCGAGGTTGTTGTTGAATTTGTTGGTGTTTTTCAATGTTGAGGTTGTTGTTGTTTTTCAATGTTGAGGTTGTTGTTGAATTTGTTGGCGTTTTTCAATGTTGAGATTGTTGTTGTTTTTCAATGTTGAGGTTGTTGTTGAACTTGTTGGTGTTTTTAAATGTTGAGGTTGTTGTTGAATTTGTTGGTGTTTTGCAATGTTGAGGTTGTTGTTGATTTTCAATGTTGAGGTTGTTGTTGAATTTGTTGGTGTTTTTCAATGTTGAGGTTTTTGTTGTTTTTCAATGTTGAGGTTGTTGTTGTATTTGTTGGTGTTTTTCAATTTCGAGGTTGTTGTTGAATTTGTTGGTGTTTTTCAATGTTGAAGTTGTTGTTGAATTTGTCGGTGTTTTTCAATGTTGAGGTTGTTGTTGTTTTTCAATGTTGAGGTTGTTGTTGAATTTGTTGGTGTTTTTCAATGTTGAGGTTGTTGTTGTTTTTCAATGCTGAGGTTGTTGTTGAATTTGTTGGTGTTTTTCAATGTTGAGGTTGTTGTTGAATTTGTTGGTGTTATTCAATGTTGAGGTTGTTGTTGTTTTTCAATGTTGAGGTTATTGTTGAATTTGTTGGTGTTTTTCAATGTTGAGGTTGTTGATGTTTTCCAATGTTGAGGTTGTTGTTGAATTTGTTAGTGTTTTTCAATGTTGAGGTTGTTGTTATTTTTCAATGTTGAGGTTGTTGTTGAGTTTGTTGGTGTTTTTCAATGTTGAGGTTGTTGTTGAATTTGTTGGTGTTTTTCAATGTTGAGGTTGTTGTTGAATTTGTTGGTGTTTTTCAATGTTGAGGTTGTTGTTGTTTTTCAATGTTGAGGTTGTTGAATTTGTTGGTGTTTTTCAACGTTGAGGTTGTTGTTGAATTTGTTGTTGTTTTTCAATGTTGAGGTTGTTGTTGTTTTTCAATGTTGAGGTTGTTGTTGAATTTGTTGGTGTTTTTCAATGTTTAGGTTGTTGTTGAATTTGTTGGTGTTTTTCAATGTTGAAGTTGTTGTTGAATTTGTTGGTGTTTTTCAATGTTGAGGTTGTTGTTGAATTTGTTAGTGTTTTTCAATGTTGAGGTTGTTGTTGTTTTTCAATGTTGAGGTTGTTGTTGAATTTGTTGGTGTTTTTCAATGTTGAGGTTGTTGTTGTTTTTCAATGCTGAGGTTGTTGTTGAATTTGTTGGTGTTTTTCAATGTTGAGGTTGTTGTTGAATTTGTTGGTGTTTTTCAATGTTGAGGTTGTTGTTGTTTTTCAATGTTGAGGTTGTTGTTGAATTTGTTGGTGTTTTTCAATGTTGAGTTTGTTGTTGAATTTGTTAGTGTTTTTCAATGTTGAGGTTGTTGTGGAACTTGTTGGTGTTTTTCAATGTTGAGGTTGTTGTTATTTTTCAATGTTGAGGTTGTTGTTGAGTTTGTTGGTGTTTTTCAATGTTGAGGTTGTTGTTGAATTTGTTGGTGTTTTTCAATGTTGAAGTTGTTGTTGAATTTGTCGGTGTTTTTCAATGATGAGGTTGTTGTTGTTTTTCAATGTTGAGGTTGTTGTTGAATTTGTTGGTGTTTTTCAATGTTGAGGTTGTTGTTGTTTTTCAATGCTGAGGTTGTTGTTGAATTTGTTGGTGTTTTTCAATGTTGAGGTTGTTGTTGAATTTGTTGGTGTTTTTCAATGTTGAGGTTGTTGTTGTTTTTCAATGTTGAGGTTGTTGTTGAATTTGTTGGTGTTTTTCAATGTTGAGGTTGTTGATGTTTTCCAATGTTGAGGTTGTTGTTGAATTTGTTAGTGTTTTTCAATGTTGAGGTTGTTGTGGAATTTGTTGGTGTTTTTCAATGTTGAGGTTGTTGTTATTTTTCAATGTTGAGGTTGTTGTTGAGTTTGTTGGTGTTTTTCAATGTTGAGGTTGTTGTTGAATTTGTTGGTGTTTTTCAATGTTGAGGTTGTTGTTGAATTTGTTGGTGTTTTTCGATGTTGAGGTTGTTGTTGAATTTGTTGGTGTTTTTCAACGTTGAGGTTGTTGTTGAATTTGTTGTTGTTTTTCAATGTTGAGGTTGTTGTTGTTTTTCAATGTTGAGGTTGTTGTTGAATTTGTTGGTGTTATTCAATGTTGAGGTTGTTGTTGAATTTGTTGGTGTTTTTCAATGTTGAGGTTGTTGTTGTTTTTCAATGTTGAGGTTGTTGTTGAATTTGTTGGTGTTTTTCAATGTTGAGGTTGTTGATGTTTTCCAATGTTGAGGTTGTTGTTGAATTTGTTAGTGTTTTCCAATGTTGAGGTTGTTGTTATTTTTCAATGTTGAGGTTGTTGTTGAGTTTGTTGGTGTTTTTCAATGTTGAGGTTGTTGTTGAATTTGTTGGTGTTTTTCAATGTTGAGGTTGTTGTTGAATTTGTTGGTGTTTTTCAATGTTGAGGTTGTTGTTGTTTTTCAATGTTGAGGTTGTTGTTGAATTTGTTGGTGTTTTTCAACGTTGAGGTTGTTGTTGAATTTGTTGTTGTTTTTCAATGTTGAGGTTGTTGTTTTTCAATGTTGAGGTTGTTGTTGAATTTGTTGGTGTTTTTCAATGTTTAGGTTGTTGTTGAATTTGTTGGTGTTTTTCAATGTTGAAGTTGTTGTTGAATTTGTCGGTGTTTTTCAATGTTGAGGTTGTTGTTGTTTTTCAATGTTGAGGTTGTTGTTGAATTTGTTGGTGTTTTTCAATGTTGAGGTTGTTGTTGTTTTTCAATGCTGAGGTTGTTGTTGAATTTGTTGGTGTTTTTCAATGTTGAGGTTGTTGTTGAATTTGTTGGTGTTTTTTCAATGTTGAGGTTGTTGTTGTTTTTCAATGTTGAGGTTGTTGTTGAATTTGTTGGTGTTTTTCAATGTTGAGGTTGTTGATGTTTTCCAATGTTGAGGTTGTTGTTGAATTTGTTAGTGTTTTTCAATGTTGAGGTTGTTGTTGAATTTGTTGGTGTTTTTCAATGTTGAGGTTGTTGTTATTTTTCAATGTTGAGGTTGTTGTTGAGTTTGTTGGTGTTTTTCAATGTTGAGGTTGTTGTTGAATTTGTTGGCGTTTTTCAATGTTGAGGTTGTTGTTGAATTTGTTTTTTTTTTCAATGTTGAGGTTTTTGTTGTTTTTCAATGCTGAGGTTGTTGTTGAATTTGTTGGTGTTTTTCAATGTTGAGGTTGTTGTTGAATTTGTTGGTGTTTTTCAATGTTGAGGTTGTTGTTGTTTTTCAATGTTGAGGTTGTTGTTGAATTTGTTGGTGTTTTTCAATGTTGAGGTTGTTGTTGTTTTTCAATGCTGAGGTTGTTGTTGAATTTGTTGGTGTTTTTCAATGTTGAGGTTGTTGTTGAATTTGTTGGTGTTTTTCCATGTTGAGGTTGTTGTTGTTTTTCAATGTTGAGGTTGTTGTTGAATTTGTTGGTGTTTTTCAATGTTGAGTTTGTTGTTGAATTTGTTAGTGTTTTTCAATGTTGAGATTGTTGTGGAACTTGTTGGTGTTTTTCAATGTTGAGGTTGTTGTTATTTTTCAATGTTGAGGTTGTTGTTGAGTTTGTTGGTGTTTTTCAATGTTGAGGTTGTTGTTGAATTTGTTGGTGTTTTTCAATGTTGAAGTTGTTGTTGAATTTGTCGGTGTTTTTCAATGATGAGGTTGTTGTTGTTTTTCAATGTTGAGGTTGTTGTTGAATTTGTTGGTGTTTTTCAATGTTGAGGTTGTTGTTGTTTTTCAATGCTGAGGTTGTTGTTGAATTTGTTGGTGTTTTTCAATGTTGAGGTTGTTGTTGAATTTGTTGGTGTTTTTCAATGTTGAGGTTGTTGTTGTTTTTCAATGTTGAGGTTGTTGTTGAATTTGTTGGTGTTTTTCAATGTTGAGGTTGTTGATGTTTTCCAATGTTGAGGTTGTTGTTGAATTTGTTAGTGTTTTTCAATGTTGAGGTTGTTGTGGAATTTGTTGGTGTTTTTCAATGTTGAGGTTGTTGTTATTTTTCAATGTTGAGGTTGTTGTTGAGTTTGTTGGTGTTTTTCAATGTTGAGGTTGTTGTTGAATTTGTTGGTGTTTTTCAATGTTGAGGTTGTTGTTGAATTTGTTGGTGTTTTTCAATGTTGAGGTTGTTGTTGTTTTTCAATGTTGAGGTTGTTGTTGAATTTGTTGGTGTTTTTCAACGTTGAGGTTGTTGTTGAATTTGTTGTTGTTTTTCAATGTTGAGGTTGTTGTTGTTTTTCAATGTTGAGGTTGTTGTTGAATTTGTTGGTGTTTTTCAATGTTGAGGTTGTTGTTGAATTTGTTGGTGTTTTTCAATGTTGAGGTTGTTGTTGTTTTTCAATGTTGAGGTTGTTGTTGAATTTGTTGGTGTTTTTCAATGTTGAGGTTGTTGATGTTTTCCAATGTTGAGGTTGTTGTTGAATTTGTTAGTGTTTTCCAATGTTGAGGTTGTTGTTATTTTTCAATGTTGAGGATGTTGTTGAGTTTGTTGGTGTTTTTCAATGTTGAGGTTGTTGTTGAATTTGTTGGTGTTTTTCAATGTTGAGGTTGTTGTTGAATTTGTTGGTGTTTTTCAATGTTGAGGTTGTTGTTGTTTTTCAATGTTGAGGTTGTTGTTGAATTTGTTGGTGTTTTTCAACGTTGAGGTTGTTGTTGAATTTGTTGTTGTTTTTCAATGTTGAGGTTGTTGTTGTTTTTCAATGTTGAGGTTGTTGTTGAATTTGTTGGTGTTTTTCAATGTTTAGGTTGTTGTTGAATTTGTTGGTGTTTTTCAATGTTGAAGTTGTTGTTGAATTTGTCGGTGTTTTTCAATGATGAGGTTGTTGTTGTTTTTCAATGTTGAGGTTGTTGTTGAATTTGTTGGTGTTTTTCAATGTTGAGGTTGTTGTTGTTTTTCAATGCTGAGGTTGTTGTTGAATTTGTTGGTGTTTTTCAATGTTGAGGTTGTTGTTGAATTTGTTGGTGTTTTTCAATGTTGAGGTTGTTGTTGTTTTTCAATGTTGAGGTTGTTGTTGAATTTGTTGGTGTTTTTCAATGTTGAGGTTGTTGATGTTTTCCAATGTTGAGGTTGTTGTTGAATTTGTTAGTGTTTTTCAATGTTGAGGTTGTTGTGGAATTTGTTGGTGTTTTTCAATGTTGAGGTTGTTGTTATTTTTCAATGTTGAGGTTGTTGTTGAGTTTGTTGGTGTTTTTCAATGTTGAGGTTGTTGTTGAATTTGTTGGTGTTTTTCAATGTTGAGGTTGTTGTTGAATTTGTTGGTGTTTTTCAATGTTGAGGTTGTTGTTGTTTTTCAATGTTGAGGTTGTTGTTGAATTTGTTGGTGTTTTTCAACGTTGAGGTTGTTGTTGAATTTGTTGTTGTTTTTCAATGTTGAGGTTGTTGTTGTTTTTCAATGTTGAGGTTGTTGTTGAATTTGTTGGTGTTTTTCAATGTTGAGGTTGTTGTTGAATTTGTTGGTGTTTTTCAATGTTGAGGTTGTTGTTGTTTTTCAATGTTGAGGTTGTTGTTGAATTTGTTGGTGTTTTTCAATGTTGAGGTTGTTGATGTTTTCCAATGTTGAGGTTGTTGTTGAATTTGTTAGTGTTTTCCAATGTTGAGGTTGTTGTTATTTTTCAATGTTGAGGTTGTTGTTGAGTTTGTTGGTGTTTTTCAATGTTGAGGTTGTTGTTGAATTTGTTGGTGTTTTTCAATGTTGAGGTTGTTGTTGAATTTGTTGGTGTTTTTCAATGTTGAGGTTGTTGTTGTTTTTCAATGTTGAGGTTGTTGTTGAATTTGTTGGTGTTTTTCAATGTTGAGGTTGTTGTTGTTTTTCAATGCTGAGGTTGTTGTTGAATTTGTTGGTGTTTTTCAATGTTGAGGTTGTTGTTGAATTTGTTGGTGTTTTTCAATGTTGAGGTTGTTGTTGTTTTTCAATGTTGAGGTTGTTGTTGAATTTGTTGGTGTTTTTCAATGTTGAGGTTGTTGATGTTTTCCAATGTTGAGGTTGTTGTTGAATTTGTTAGTGTTTTTCAATGTTGAGGTTGTTGTTGAATTTGTTGGTGTTTTTCAATGTTGAGGTTGTTGTTATTTTTCAATGTTGAGGTTGTTGTTGAGTTTGTTGGTGTTTTTCAATGTTGAGGTTGTTGTTGAATTTGTTGGCGTTTTTCAATGTTGAGGTTGTTGTTGAATTTGTTGGTGTTTTTCAATGTTGAGGTTTTTGTTGTTTTTCAATGTTGAGGTTGTTGTTGTATTTGTTGGTGTTTTTCAAATTCGAGGTTGTTGTTGAATTTTTTGGTGTTTTTCAATGTTGAATTTGTTGTTGAATTTGTCGGTGTTTTTCAATGTTGAGGTTGTTGTTGTTTTTCAATGTTGAGGTTGTTATTGAATTTGTGCGTGTTTTTCAATGTTGAGGTTGTTGTTGTTTTTCAATGCTGAGGTTGTTGTTGAATTTGTTCGTGTTTTTCAATGTTGAGGTTTCTGTTGAATTTGTTGGTGTTTTTCAATGTTGAGGTTGTTGTTGTTTTTCAATGTTGAGGTTGTTGTTGAATTTGTTGGTGTTTTTCAATGTTGAGGTTGTTGATGTTTTCCAATGTTGAGGTTGTTGTTGAATTTGTTGGTGTTTTTCAATGTTGAGGTTGTTGTTGAATTTGTTTGTGTTTTTCAATGTTGAGGTTGTTGTTATTTTTCAATGTTGAGGTTGTTGTTGAGTTTGTTGGTGTTTTTCAATGTTGAGGTTGTTGTTGAATTTGTTGGTGTTTTTCAATGTTGAGGTTGTTGTTGAATTTGTTGGTGTTTTTCAATGTTGAGGTTGTTGTTGTTTTTCAATGTTGAGGTTGTTGTTGAATTTGTTGGTGTTTTTCAACGTTGAGCTTGTTGTTGAATTTGTTGGTGTTATTTAATGTTGAGGTTGTTGTTGTTTATCAATGTTGAGGTTGTTGTTGAATTTGTTGGTGTTTTTCAATTTCGAGGTTGTTGTTGAATTTGTTTGTGTTTTTCAATGTTGAGGTTGTTGTTGAATTTGTGGGTGTTTTTCAATGTTGAGGTTGTTGTTGTTTTTCAATGCTGAGGTTGTTGTTGAATTTGTTCGTGTTTTTCAATGTTGAGGTTTTTGTTGAATTTGTTGGTGTTTTTCAATGTTGAGGTTGTTGTTGTTTTTCAATGTTGAGGTTGTTGTTGAATTTGTTGGTGTTTTTCAATGTTGAGGTTGTTGATGTTTTCCAAAGTTGAGGTTGTTGTTGAATTTGTTGGTGTTTTTCAATGTTGAGGTTGTTGTTGAATTTGTTGGTGTTTTTCAATGTTGAGGTTGTTGTTATTTTTCAATGTTGAGGTTGTTGTTGAGTTTGTTGGTGTTTTTCAATGTTGAGGTTGTTGTTGAATTTGTTGGTGTTTTTGAATGTTGAGGTTGTTGTTGAATTTGTTGGTGTTTTTCAATGTTGAGGTTGCTGTTGTTTTTCAATGTTGAGGTTGTTGTTGAATTTGTTGGTGTTTTTCAACGTTGAGGTTGTTGTTGAATTTGTTGGTGTTATTTAATGTTGAGGTTGTTGTTGTTTATCAATGTTGAGGTTGTTGTTGAATTTGTTGGTGTTTTTCAATTTCGAGGTTGTTGTTGAATTTGTTTGTGTTTTTCAATGTTGAGGTTGTTGTTGTTTTTCAATGTTGAGGTTATTGTTGAATTTGTTGGAGTTTTTCAATGTTGAGGTTGTTGTTGTTTTTCAATGTTGAGGTTGTTGTTGAATTTGTTGGTGTTTTTCAATGTTGAGGTTGTTGTTGTTTTTCAATGTTGAGGTTGTTGTTGAATTTGTTGGTGTTTTTCAATGTTGAGGTTTTTGTTGTTTTTCAATCTTGAGGTTGTTGTTGAATTTGTTGGTGTTTTTCAATGTTGAGGTTGTTGTTGAATTTGTTGGTGTTTTTCAATGATGAGGTTGTTGTTGTTTTTCAATGTTGAGGTTGTTGAATTTGTGGGTCTTTTTCAATGTTGAGTTTGTTGTTGAAGTTGTTGGTGTTTTTCAATGTTGAGGTTGTTGTTGAATTTGTTGGTGTTTTTCAATGTTGAGGTTGTTGTTATTTTTCAATGTTGAGGTTGTTGTTGAGTTTGTTGGTGTTTTTCAATGTTGAGGTTGTTGTTGAATTTGTTGGTGTTTTTCAATGTTGAGGTTGTTGTTGAATTTGTTGGTGTTTTTCAATGTTGAGGTTGTTGTTGTTTTTTAATGTTGAGGTTGTTGTTGAATTTGCTGGTGTTTTTTCAATTTTGATGTTGTTGGTGTTGTTCAATGTTGAGGTTGATTTTTAATTTGAGGGTGTTTTTCAATGTCGAGGTTGTTGTTGAATTTGTTGGTGTTTATCAATGTTGAGGTTGTTGTTGTTTTTCAATGTTGAGGTTGTTGTTGAATTTGTTGGTGTTTTTCAATGTTGAGATTGGTGTTGTTTTTCAATGTTGAGGTTGTTGTTGAATTTGTTGGTGTTTTTAAATGTTGAGGTTGTTGTTGAATTTGTTGGTGTTTTGCAATGTTGAGGTTGTTGTTGTTTTTCAATGTTGAGGTTGTTGTTGAATTTGTTGGTGTTTTTCAATGTTGAGGTTGTTGATGTTTTCCAATGTTGAGGTTGTTGTTGAATTTGTTGGTGTTTTTCAATGTTGAGGTTGTTGTTGAATTTGTTGGTGTTTTTCGATGTTGAGGTTGTTGTTGAATTTGTTGGTGTTTTTCAACGTTGAGGTTGTTGTTGAATTTGTTGTTGTTTTTCAATGTTGAGGTTGTTGTTGTTTTTCAATGTTGAGGTTGTTGTTGAATTTGTTGGTGTTATTCAATGTTGAGGTTGTTGTTGAATTTGTTGGTGTTTTTCAATGTTGAGGTTGTTGTTGTTTTTCAATGTTGAGGTTGTTGTTGAATTTGTTGGTGTTTTTCAATGTTGAGGTTGTTGATGTTTTCCAATGTTGAGGTTGTTGTTGAATTTGTTAGTGTTTTCCAATGTTGAGGTTGTTGTTATTTTTCAATGTTGAGGTTGTTGTTGAGTTTGTTGGTGTTTTTCAATGTTGAGGTTGTTGTTGAATTTGTTGGTGTTTTTCAATGTTGAGGTTGTTGTTGAATTTGTTGGTGTTTTTCAATGTTGAGGTTGTTGTTGTTTTTCAATGTTGAGGTTGTTGTTGAATTTGTTGGTGTTTTTCAACGTTGAGGTTGTTGTTGAATTTGTTGTTGTTTTTCAATGTTGAGGTTGTTGTTTTTCAATGTTGAGGTTGTTGTTGAATTTGTTGGTGTTTTTCAATGTTTAGGTTGTTGTTGAATTTGTTGGTGTTTTTCAATGTTGAAGTTGTTGTTGAATTTGTCGGTGTTTTTCAATGTTGAGGTTGTTGTTGTTTTTCAATGTTGAGGTTGTTGTTGAATTTGTTGGTGTTTTTCAATGTTGAGGTTGTTGTTGTTTTTCAATGCTGAGGTTGTTGTTGAATTTGTTGGTGTTTTTCAATGTTGAGGTTGTTGTTGAATTTGTTGGTGTTTTTCAATGTTGAGGTTGTTGTTGTTTTTCAATGTTGAGGTTGTTGTTGAATTTGTTGGTGTTTTTCAATGTTGAGGTTGTTGATGTTTTCCAATGTTGAGGTTGTTGTTGAATTTGTTAGTGTTTTTCAATGTTGAGGTTGTTGTTGAATTTGTTGGTGTTTTTCAATGTTGAGGTTGTTGTTATTTTTCAATGTTGAGGTTGTTGTTGAGTTTGTTGGTGTTTTTCAATGTTGAGGTTGTTGTTGAATTTGTTGGCGTTTTTCAATGTTGAGGTTGTTGTTGAATTTGTTTTTTTTTTCAATGTTGAGGTTTTTGTTGTTTTTCAATGCTGAGGTTGTTGTTGAATTTGTTGGTGTTTTTCAATGTTGAGGTTGTTGTTGAATTTGTTGGTGTTTTTCAATGTTGAGGTTGTTGTTGTTTTTCAATGTTGAGGTTGTTGTTGAATTTGTTGGTGTTTTTCAATGTTGAGGTTGTTGTTGTTTTTCAATGCTGAGGTTGTTGTTGAATTTGTTGGTGTTTTTCAATGTTGAGGTTGTTGTTGAATTTGTTGGTGTTTTTCCATGTTGAGGTTGTTGTTGTTTTTCAATGTTGAGGTTGTTGTTGAATTTGTTGGTGTTTTTCAATGTTGAGTTTGTTGTTGAATTTGTTAGTGTTTTTCAATGTTGAGATTGTTGTGGAACTTGTTGGTGTTTTTCAATGTTGAGGTTGTTGTTATTTTTCAATGTTGAGGTTGTTGTTGAGTTTGTTGGTGTTTTTCAATGTTGAGGTTGTTGTTGAATTTGTTGGTGTTTTTCAATGTTGAAGTTGTTGTTGAATTTGTCGGTGTTTTTCAATGATGAGGTTGTTGTTGTTTTTCAATGTTGAGGTTGTTGTTGAATTTGTTGGTGTTTTTCAATGTTGAGGTTGTTGTTGTTTTTCAATGCTGAGGTTGTTGTTGAATTTGTTGGTGTTTTTCAATGTTGAGGTTGTTGTTGAATTTGTTGGTGTTTTTCAATGTTGAGGTTGTTGTTGTTTTTCAATGTTGAGGTTGTTGTTGAATTTGTTGGTGTTTTTCAATGTTGAGGTTGTTGATGTTTTCCAATGTTGAGGTTGTTGTTGAATTTGTTAGTGTTTTTCAATGTTGAGGTTGTTGTGGAATTTGTTGGTGTTTTTCAATGTTGAGGTTGTTGTTATTTTTCAATGTTGAGGTTGTTGTTGAGTTTGTTGGTGTTTTTCAATGTTGAGGTTGTTGTTGAATTTGTTGGTGTTTTTCAATGTTGAGGTTGTTGTTGAATTTGTTGGTGTTTTTCAATGTTGAGGTTGTTGTTGTTTTTCAATGTTGAGGTTGTTGTTGAATTTGTTGGTGTTTTTCAACGTTGAGGTTGTTGTTGAATTTGTTGTTGTTTTTCAATGTTGAGGTTGTTGTTGTTTTTCAATGTTGAGGTTGTTGTTGAATTTGTTGGTGTTTTTCAATGTTGAGGTTGTTGTTGAATTTGTTGGTGTTTTTCAATGTTGAGGTTGTTGTTGTTTTTCAATGTTGAGGTTGTTGTTGAATTTGTTGGTGTTTTTCAATGTTGAGGTTGTTGATGTTTTCCAATGTTGAGGTTGTTGTTGAATTTGTTAGTGTTTTCCAATGTTGAGGTTGTTGTTATTTTTCAATGTTGAGGATGTTGTTGAGTTTGTTGGTGTTTTTCAATGTTGAGGTTGTTGTTGAATTTGTTGGTGTTTTTCAATGTTGAGGTTGTTGTTGAATTTGTTGGTGTTTTTCAATGTTGAGGTTGTTGTTGTTTTTCAATGTTGAGGTTGTTGTTGAATTTGTTGGTGTTTTTCAACGTTGAGGTTGTTGTTGAATTTGTTGTTGTTTTTCAATGTTGAGGTTGTTGTTGTTTTTCAATGTTGAGGTTGTTGTTGAATTTGTTGGTGTTTTTCAATGTTTAGGTTGTTGTTGAATTTGTTGGTGTTTTTCAATGTTGAAGTTGTTGTTGAATTTGTCGGTGTTTTTCAATGATGAGGTTGTTGTTGTTTTTCAATGTTGAGGTTGTTGTTGAATTTGTTGGTGTTTTTCAATGTTGAGGTTGTTGTTGTTTTTCAATGCTGAGGTTGTTGTTGAATTTGTTGGTGTTTTTCAATGTTGAGGTTGTTGTTGAATTTGTTGGTGTTTTTCAATGTTGAGGTTGTTGTTGTTTTTCAATGTTGAGGTTGTTGTTGAATTTGTTGGTGTTTTTCAATGTTGAGGTTGTTGATGTTTTCCAATGTTGAGGTTGTTGTTGAATTTGTTAGTGTTTTTCAATGTTGAGGTTGTTGTGGAATTTGTTGGTGTTTTTCAATGTTGAGGTTGTTGTTATTTTTCAATGTTGAGGTTGTTGTTGAGTTTGTTGGTGTTTTTCAATGTTGAGGTTGTTGTTGAATTTGTTGGTGTTTTTCAATGTTGAGGTTGTTGTTGAATTTGTTGGTGTTTTTCAATGTTGAGGTTGTTGTTGTTTTTCAATGTTGAGGTTGTTGTTGAATTTGTTGGTGTTTTTCAACGTTGAGGTTGTTGTTGAATTTGTTGTTGTTTTTCAATGTTGAGGTTGTTGTTGTTTTTCAATGTTGAGGTTGTTGTTGAATTTGTTGGTGTTTTTCAATGTTGAGGTTGTTGTTGAATTTGTTGGTGTTTTTCAATGTTGAGGTTGTTGTTGTTTTTCAATGTTGAGGTTGTTGTTGAATTTGTTGGTGTTTTTCAATGTTGAGGTTGTTGATGTTTTCCAATGTTGAGGTTGTTGTTGAATTTGTTAGTGTTTTCCAATGTTGAGGTTGTTGTTATTTTTCAATGTTGAGGTTGTTGTTGAGTTTGTTGGTGTTTTTCAATGTTGAGGTTGTTGTTGAATTTGTTGGTGTTTTTCAATGTTGAGGTTGTTGTTGAATTTGTTGGTGTTTTTCAATGTTGAGGTTGTTGTTGTTTTTCAATGTTGAGGTTGTTGTTGAATTTGTTGGTGTTTTTCAATGTTGAGGTTGTTGTTGTTTTTCAATGCTGAGGTTGTTGTTGAATTTGTTGGTGTTTTTCAATGTTGAGGTTGTTGTTGAATTTGTTGGTGTTTTTCAATGTTGAG
Organism: Isurus oxyrinchus; assembly: GCA_026770705.1. NCBI lineage: Eukaryota > Metazoa > Chordata > Chondrichthyes > Lamniformes > Lamnidae > Isurus > Isurus oxyrinchus. Next base: position 99,648 of record JANJGN010001772.1, read on the forward strand.
GTTGTTGTTGTTTTTCAATGTTGAGGTTGTTGTTGAATTTGTTGGTGTTTTTCAATGTTGAGGTTGTTGATGTTTTCCAATGTTGAGGTTGTTGTTGAATTTGTTAGTGTTTTTCAATGTTGAGGTTGTTGTTGAATTTGTTGGTGTTTTTCAATGTTGAGGTTGTTGTTATTTTTCAATGTTGAGGTTGTTGTTGAGTTTGTTGGTGTTTTTCAATGTTGAGGTTGTTGTTGAATTTGTTGGCGTTTTTCAATGTTGAGGTTGTTGTTGAATTTGTTGGTGTTTTTCAATGTTGAGGTTTTTGTTGTTTTTCAATGTTGAGGTTGTTGTTGTATTTGTTGGTGTTTTTCAAATTCGAGGTTGTTGTTGAATTTTTTGGTGTTTTTCAATGTTGAATTTGTTGTTGAATTTGTCGGTGTTTTTCAATGTTGAGGTTGTTGTTGTTTTTCAATGTTGAGGTTGTTATTGAATTTGTGCGTGTTTTTCAATGTTGAGGTTGTTGTTGTTTTTCAATGCTGAGGTTGTTGTTGAATTTGTTCGTGTTTTTCAATGTTGAGGTTTCTGTTGAATTTGTTGGTGTTTTTCAATGTTGAGGTTGTTGTTGTTTTTCAATGTTGAGGTTGTTGTTGAATTTGTTGGTGTTTTTCAATGTTGAGGTTGTTGATGTTTTCCAATGTTGAGGTTGTTGTTGAATTTGTTGGTGTTTTTCAATGTTGAGGTTGTTGTTGAATTTGTTTGTGTTTTTCAATGTTGAGGTTGTTGTTATTTTTCAATGTTGAGGTTGTTGTTGAGTTTGTTGGTGTTTTTCAATGTTGAGGTTGTTGTTGAATTTGTTGGTGTTTTTCAATGTTGAGGTTGTTGTTGAATTTGTTGGTGTTTTTCAATGTTGAGGTTGTTGTTGTTTTTCAATGTTGAGGTTGTTGTTGAATTTGTTGGTGTTTTTCAACGTTGAGCTTGTTGTTGAATTTGTTGGTGTTATTTAATGTTGAGGTTGTTGTTGTTTATCAATGTTGAGGTTGTTGTTGAATTTGTTGGTGTTTTTCAATTTCGAGGTTGTTGTTGAATTTGTTTGTGTTTTTCAATGTTGAGGTTGTTGTTGAATTTGTGGGTGTTTTTCAATGTTGAGGTTGTTGTTGTTTTTCAATGCTGAGGTTGTTGTTGAATTTGTTCGTGTTTTTCAATGTTGAGGTTTTTGTTGAATTTGTTGGTGTTTTTCAATGTTGAGGTTGTTGTTGTTTTTCAATGTTGAGGTTGTTGTTGAATTTGTTGGTGTTTTTCAATGTTGAGGTTGTTGATGTTTTCCAAAGTTGAGGTTGTTGTTGAATTTGTTGGTGTTTTTCAATGTTGAGGTTGTTGTTGAATTTGTTGGTGTTTTTCAATGTTGAGGTTGTTGTTATTTTTCAATGTTGAGGTTGTTGTTGAGTTTGTTGGTGTTTTTCAATGTTGAGGTTGTTGTTGAATTTGTTGGTGTTTTTGAATGTTGAGGTTGTTGTTGAATTTGTTGGTGTTTTTCAATGTTGAGGTTGCTGTTGTTTTTTCAATGTTGAGGTTGTTGTTGAATTTGTTGGTGTTTTTCAACGTTGAGGTTGTTGTTGAATTTGTTGGTGTTATTTAATGTTGAGGTTGTTGTTGTTTATCAATGTTGAGGTTGTTGTTGAATTTGTTGGTGTTTTTCAATTTCGAGGTTGTTGTTGAATTTGTTTGTGTTTTTCAATGTTGAGGTTGTTGTTGTTTTTCAATGTTGAGGTTATTGTTGAATTTGTTGGAGTTTTTCAATGTTGAGGTTGTTGTTGTTTTTCAATGTTGAGGTTGTTGTTGAATTTGTTGGTGTTTTTCAATGTTGAGGTTGTTGTTGTTTTTCAATGTTGAGGTTGTTGTTGAATTTGTTGGTGTTTTTCAATGTTGAGGTTTTTGTTGTTTTTCAATCTTGAGGTTGTTGTTGAATTTGTTGGTGTTTTTCAATGTTGAGGTTGTTGTTGAATTTGTTGGTGTTTTTCAATGATGAGGTTGTTGTTGTTTTTCAATGTTGAGGTTGTTGAATTTGTGGGTCTTTTTCAATGTTGAGTTTGTTGTTGAAGTTGTTGGTGTTTTTCAATGTTGAGGTTGTTGTTGAATTTGTTGGTGTTTTTCAATGTTGAGGTTGTTGTTATTTTTCAATGTTGAGGTTGTTGTTGAGTTTGTTGGTGTTTTTCAATGTTGAGGTTGTTGTTGAATTTGTTGGTGTTTTTCAATGTTGAGGTTGTTGTTGAATTTGTTGGTGTTTTTCAATGTTGAGGTTGTTGTTGTTTTTTAATGTTGAGGTTGTTGTTGAATTTGCTGGTGTTTTTTCAATTTTGATGTTGTTGGTGTTGTTCAATGTTGAGGTTGATTTTTAATTTGAGGGTGTTTTTCAATGTCGAGGTTGTTGTTGAATTTGTTGGTGTTTATCAATGTTGAGGTTGTTGTTGTTTTTCAATGTTGAGGTTGTTGTTGAATTTGTTGGTGTTTTTCAATGTTGAGATTGGTGTTGTTTTTCAATGTTGAGGTTGTTGTTGAATTTGTTGGTGTTTTTAAATGTTGAGGTTGTTGTTGAATTTGTTGGTGTTTTGCAATGTTGAGGTTGTTGTTGTTTTTCAATGTTGAGGTTGTTGTTGAATTTGTTGGTGTTTTTCAATGTTGAGGTTGTTGATGTTTTCCAATGTTGAGGTTGTTGTTGAATTTGTTGGTGTTTTTCAATGTTGAGGTTGTTGTTGAATTTGTTGGTGTTTTTCAATGTTGAGGTTGTTGTTTATTTTTCAATGTTGAGTTTGTTGTTGTTTTTCAATCTTGAGGTTGTTGTTGAATTTGTTGGTGTTTTTCAATGTTGAGTTTGTTGTTGAATTTGTTGGTGTTTTTCAATGATGAGGTTGTTGTTGTTGTTCAATGTTGAGGTTGTTGAATTTGTGGGTGTTTTTCAATCTTGAGTTTGTTGTTGAATTTGTTGGTGTTTTTCAATGTTGAGGTTGTTGTTGAATTTGTTGGTGTTTTTCAATGTTGAGGTTGTTGTTATTTTTCAATGTTGAGGTTGTTGTTGAATTTGTTGGTGTTTTTCAATGTTGAGGTTGTTGTTGAATTTGTTGGTATTTTTCAATGTTGAGGTTGTTGTTGAATTTGTTGGTATTTTTCAATGTTGAGGTTGTTGTTGTTTTTAAATGTTGAGGTTGTTGTTGAATTTGCTGGTGTATTTTCAATTTTTAGGTTGTTGTTGTTTTTCAATGCTGAGGTTGTTATTGAATTTGTTCGTGTTTTTCAATGTTGAGGTTTCTGTTGAATTTGTTGGTGTTTTTCAATGTTGAGGTTGTTGTTGTTTTTCAATGTTCAGGTTGTTGTTGAATTTGTTGGTGTTTTTCAATGTTGAGGTTGTTGATGTTTTCCAATGTTGAGGTTGTTGTTGAATTTGTTGGTGTTTTTCAATGTTGAGGTTGTTGTTGAATTTGTTTGTGTTTTTCAATGTTGAGGTTGTTGTTATTTTTCAATGTTGAGGTTGTTGTTGAGTTGTTGGTGTTTTTCAATGTTGAGGTTGTTGTTGAATTTGTTGGTGTTTTTCAATGTTGAGGTTGTTGTTGAATTTGTTGGTGTTTTTCAATGTTGAGGTTGTTGTTGTTTTTCAATGTTGAGGTTGTTGTTGAATTTGTTGGTGTTTTTCAACGTTGAGCTTGTTGTTGAATTTGTTGGTGTTATTGAATGTTGAGGTTGTTGTTGTTTATCAATGTTGAGGTTGTTGTTGAATTTGTTGGTGTTTTTCAATTTCGAGGTTGTTGTTGAATTTGTTTGTGTTTTTCAATGTTGAGGTTGTTGTTGAATTTGTTGGTGTTTTTCAATGTTGAGGTTGTTGATGTTTTCCAAAGTTGAGGTTGTTGTTGAATTTGTTGGTGTTTTTCAATGTTGAGGTTGTTGTTGAATTTGTTGGTGTTTTTCAATGTTGAGGTTGTTGTTATTTTTCAATGTTGAGGTTGTTGTTGAGTTTGTTGGTGTTTTTCAATGTTGAGGTTGTTGTTGAATTGTTGGTGTTTTTGAATGTTGAGGTTGTTGTTGAATTTGTTGGTGTTTTTCAATGTTGAGGTTGTTGTTGTTTTTCAATGTTGAGGTTGTTGTTGAATTTGTTGGTGTTTTTCAACGTTGAGGTTGTTGTTGAATTTGTTGGTGTTATTTAATGTTGAGGTTGTTGTTGTTTATCAATGTTGAGGTTGTTGTTGAATTTGTTGGTGTTTTTTCAATTTCGAGGTTGTTGTTGAATTTGTTTGTGTTTTTCAATGTTGAGGTTGTTGTTGTTTTTCAATGTTGAGGTTATTGTTGAATTTGTTGGAGTTTTTCAATGTTGAGGTTGTAGTTGTTTTTTCAATGTTGAGGTTGTTGTTGAATTTGTTGGTGTTTTTCAATGTTGAGGTTGTTGTTGTTTTTCAATGTTGAGGTTGTTGTTGAATTTGTTGGTGTTTTTCAATGTTGAGGTTTTTTTTGTTTTTCAATCTTGTGGTTGTTGTTGAATTTGTTGGTGTTTTTCAATGTTGAGGTTGTTGTTGAATTTGTTGGTGTTTTTCAATGATGAGGTTGTTGTTGTTTTTCAATGTTTAGGTTGTTGAATTTGTGGGTGTTTTTCAATGTTGAGTTTGTTGTTGAAGTTGTTGGTGTTTTTCAATGTTGAGGTTGTTGTTGAATTTGTTGGTGTTTTTCAATGTTGAGGTTGTTGTTATTTTTCAATGTTGAGGTTGTTGTTGAGTTTGTTTTTGTTTTTCAATGTTGAGGTTGTTGTTGAATTTGTTGGTGTTTTTCAATGTTGAGGTTGTTGTTGAATTTGTTGGTGTTTTTCAATGTTGAGGTTGTTGTTGTTTTTTAATGTTGAGGTTGTTGTTGAATTTGCTGGTGTTTTTTCAATTTTGATGTTGTTGGTGTTGTTCAATGTTGAGGTTGATTTTTAATTTGAGGGTGTTTTTCAATGTCGAGGTTGTTGTTGAATTTGTTGGTGTTTATCAATGTTGAGGTTGTTGTTGTTTTTCAATGTTGAGGTTGTTGTTGAATTTGTTGGTGTTTTTCAATGTTGAGATTGGTGTTGTTTTTCAATGTTGAGGTTGTTGTTGAATTTGTTGGTGTTTTTAAATGTTGAGGTTGTTGTTGAATTTGTTGGTGTTTTGCAATGTTGAGGTTGTTGTTGTTTTTCAATGTTGAGGTTGTTGTTGAATTTGTTGGTGTTTTTCAATGTTGAGGTTGTTGATGTTTTCCAATGTTGACGTTGTTGTTGAATTTGTTGGTGTTTTTCAATGTTGAGGTTGTTGTTGAATTTTGTTGGTGTTTTTCAATGTTGAGGTTGTTGTTATTTTTCAATGTTGAGTTTGTTGTTGTTTTTCAATCTTGAGGTTGTTGTTGAATTTGTTGGTGTTTTTCAATGTTGAGTTTGTTGTTGAATTTGTTGGTGTTTTTCAATGATGAGGTTGTTGTTGTTTTTCAATGTTGAGGTTGTTGAATTTGTGGGTGTTTTTCAATCTTGAGTTTGTTGTTGAATTTGTTGGTGTTTTTTCAATGTTGAGGTTGTTGTTGAATTTGTTGGTGTTTTTCAATGTTGAGGTTGTTGTTATTTTTCAATGTTGAGGTTGTTGTTGAATTTGTTGGTGTTTTTCAATGTTGAGGTTGTTGTTGAATTTGTTGGTATTTTTCAATGTTGAGTTTGTTGTTGAATTTGTTGGTATTTTTCAATGTTGAGGTTGTTGTTGTTTTTAAATGTTGAGGTTGTTGTTGAATTTGCTGGTGTATTTTCAATTTTGAGGTTGTTGCTGTTGTTCAATGTTGAGGTTGATTTTTAATTTGAGGGTGTCTTTCAATGTCGAGGTTGTTGTTGAATTTGTTGGTGTTTTTCATTGTTGAGGTTGTTGTTGTTTTTCAATGTTGAGGTTGTTGTTGAATTTGTTGGTGTTTTTCAATGTTGAGATTGTTGTTGTTTTTCAATCTTGAGGTTGTTGTTGAACTTGTTGGTGTTTTTAAATGTTGAGGTTGTTGTTGAATTTGTTGGTGTTTTGCAATCTTGAGGTTGTTGTTGATTTTCAATGTTGAGGTTGTTGTTGAATTTGTTGGGTGTTTTTCAATGTTGAGGTTTTTGTTGTTTTTCAATGTTGAGGTTGTTGTTGTATTTGTTGGTGTTTTTCAATGTCGAGGTTGTTGTTGAATTTGTTGGTGTTTTTCAATGTTGAAGTTGTTGTTGAATTTGTCGGTGTTTTTCAATGTTGAGGTTGTTGTTGTTTTTCAATGTTGAGGTTGTTGTTGAATTTGTTGGTGTTTTTCAATGTTGAGGTTGTTGTTGTTTTTCAATGCTGAGGTTGTTGTTGAATTTGTTGGTGTTTTTCAATGTTGAGGTTGTTGTTGAATTTGTTGGTGTTTTTCAATGTTGAGGTTGTTGTTGTTTTTCAATGTTGAGGTTGTTGTTGAATTTGTTGGTGTTTTTCAATGTTGAGGTTGTTGATGTTTTCCAATGTTGAGGTTGTTGTTGAATTTGTTAGTGTTTTTCAATGTTGAGGTTGTTGTTATTTTTTCAATGTTGAGGTTGTTGTTGAGTTTGTTGGTGTTTTTCAATGTTGAGGTTGTTGTTGAATTTGTTGGTGTTTTTCAATGTTGAGGTTGTTGTTGAATTTGTTGGTGTTTTTCAATGTTGAGGTTGTTGTTGTTTTTCAATGTTGAGGTTGTTGAATTTGTTGGTGTTTTTCAACGTTGAGGTTGTTGTTGAATTTGTTGTTGTTTTTCAATGTTGAGGTTGTTGTTGTTTTTCAATGTTGAGGTTGTTGTTGAATTTGTTGGTGTTTTTCAATGTTTAGGTTGTTGTTGAATTTGTTGGTGTTTTTCAATGTTGAAGTTGTTGTTGAATTTGACGGTGTTTTTCAATGTTGAGGTTGTTGTTGTTTTTCAATGTTGAGGTTGTTGTTGAATTTGTTGGTTGTTTTTCAATGTTGAGGTTGTTCTTGTTTTTCAATGCTGAGGTTGTTGTTGAATTTGTTGGTGTTTTTCAATATTGAGGTTGTTGTTGAATTTGTTGGTGTTTTTCAATGTTCAGGTTGTTGTTGTTTTTCAATGTTGAGGTTGTTGTTGAATTTGTTGGTGTTTTTCAATGTTGAGGTTGTTGATGTTTTCCAATGTTGAGGTTGTTGTTGAATTTGTTAGTGTTTTTCAATGTTGAGGTTGTTGTGGAATTTGTTGGTGTTTTTCAATGTTGAGGTTGTTGTTATTTTTCAATGTTGAGGTTGTTGTTGAGTTTGTTGGTGTTTTTCAATGTTGAGGTTGTTGTTGAATTTGTTGGTGTTTTTCAATGTTGAAGTTGTTGTTGAATTTGTCGGTGTTTTTCAATGTTGAGGTTGTTGTTGTTTTTCAATGTTGAGGTTGTTGTTGAATTTGTTGGTGTTTTTCAATGTTGAGGTTGTTGTTGTTTTTCAATGCTGAGGTTGTTGTTGAATTTGTTGGTGTTTTTCAATGTTGAGGTTGTTGTTGAATTTGTTGGTGTTTTTCAATGTTGAGGTTGTTGTTGTTTTTCAATGTTGAGGTTGTTGTTGAATTTGTTGGTGTTTTTCAATGTTGAGGTTGTTGATGTTTTCCAATGTTGAGGTTGTTGTTGAATTTGTTAGTGTTTTTCAATGTTGAGGTTGTTGTTATTTTTCAATGTTCAGGTTGTTGTTGAGTTTGTTGGTGTTTTTCAATGTTGAGGTTGTTGTTGAATTTGTTGGTGTTTTTCAATGTTGAGGTTGTTGTTGAATTTGTTCGTGTTTTTTCAATGTTGAGGTTGTTGTTGTTTTTCAATGTTGAGGTTGTTGTTGAATTTGTTGGTGTTTTTCAACGTTGAGGTTGTTGTTGAATTTGTTGTTGTTTTTCAATGTTGAGGTTGTTGTTGTTTTTCAATGTTGAGGTTGTTGTTGAATTTGTTGGTGTTTTTCAATGTTGAGGTTGTTGTTGAATTTGTTGGTGTTTTTCAATGTTGATGTTGTTGTTGTTTTTCAATGTTGAGTTTGTTGTTGAATTTGTTGGTGTTTTTCAATGATGAGGTTGTTGTTGTTTTTCAATGTTGAGGTTGTTGAATTTGTTGGTGTTTTTCAATGTTGAGGTTGTTGTTGAATTTGTTGGTGTTTTTTCAATGTTGAGGTTGTTGTTATTTTTCAATGTTGAGGTTGTTGTTGAATTTGTTGGTGTTTTTCAATGTTGAGGTTGTTGTTGAATTTGTTGGTATTTTTCAATGTTGAGGTTGTTGTTGAATTTGTTGGTATTTTTCAATGTTGAGGTTGTTGTTGTTTTTAAATGTTGAGGTTGTTGTTGAATTTGCTGGTGTATTTTCAATTTTGAGGTTGTTGTTGTTTTTCAATGCTGAGGTTGTTGTTGAATTTGTTCGTGTTTTTCAATGTTGAGGTTTCTGTTGAATTTGTTGGTGTTTTTTCAATGTTGAGGTTGTTGTTGTTTTTCAATGTTGAGGTTGTTGTTGAATTTGTTGGTGTTTTTCAATGTTGAGGTTGTTGATGTTTTCCAATGTTGAGGTTGTTGTTGAATTTGTTGGTGTTTTTCAATGTTGAGGTTGTTGTTGAATTTGTTTGTGTTTTTTCAATGTTGAGGTTGTTGTTATTTTTCAATGTTGAGGTTGTTGTTGAGTTTGTTGGTGTTTTTCAATGTTGAGGTTGTTGTTGAATTTGTTGGTGTTTTTCAATGTTGAGGTTGTTGTTGAATTTGTTGGTGTTTTTCAATGTTGAGGTTGTTGTTGTTTTTCAATGTTGAGGTTGTTGTTGAATTTGTTGGTGTTTTTCAACGTTGAGCTTGTTGTTGAATTTGTTGGTGTTATTTAATGTTGAGGGTTGTTGTTGTTTATCAATGTTGAGGTTGTTGTTGAATTTGTTGGTGTTTTTCAATTTCGAGGTTGTTGTTGAATTTGTTTGTGTTTTTCAATGTTGAGGTTGTTGTTGAATTTGTTGGTGTTTTTCAATGTTGAGGTTGTTGATGTTTTCCAAAGTTGAGGTTGTTGTTGAATTTGTTGGTGTTTTTCAATGTTGAGGTTGTTGTTGAATTTGTTGGTGTTTTTCAATGTTGAGGTTGTTGTTATTTTTCAATGTTGAGGTTGTTGTTGAGTTTGTTGGTGTTTTTCAATGTTGAGGTTGTTGTTGAATTTGTTGGTGTTTTTGAATGTTGAGGTTGTTGTTGAATTTGTTGGTGTTTTTCAATGTTGA